>JBBPJZ010000136.1:0-33798 GCA_038089015.1 Chalciporus aff. trinitensis
AACCCTTACTTTTACGAAGCAACGTGGCACACCATCTACGCCGTGTGAGTTTTTTTTTTCGTTTCTTGTCCTCTCGACGGAAAAAACACGGATACTAATCGGTGCTGCTGATAGCCCCTGGACGATGGGAGTGAACGAGACAGAGAACGCTGAGATCATGAAGGCCATGCAGAACGCTGTGGAGCCCTTGACCGCTCTCGGTATCTATGGTAGCTACCAAAACGAAGGAAGCCCCTGGGAGCCTAACTGGCAAGACAGTACGTTCTTTTGTCCTTATTCCGGGAGACGAGTAACCGATTGTCCTCTGTAGCCTTCTTCGGCTACAAGTACCAGAACCTATCGACTATCAAGCAAAAGTATGACCCTGACAACTGTGCGTGACGAGTTATATTTTCGCTTGCATGAGGTCGCTGATCAAACGTTTTGACAGTCTTCTCCACTTGGAAGGGTGTTGCCTCCCCTCTTAACATCTCTGCTTACCAGTGCTACGCTATTGATGAGCAACAGATGTCCGTTGTTGCCAACTAAAAGACCCGTTCAGAGTAGCCTGTCGGGAGCCTGAGAGTTGTTTTGTGTCGCGCACACTACTCAAAATATATCTACGTAACTTGACCTCTCGTTGTTGATATCCTCTCTTTTGTACCATAATTTCATTCATCGTTAATACAAACCAATAGTTGAATTGTTATGAACCAACCCTGTGACTGTGCTGCATCACTCTACCCGTACTACGGACGCAATGACGTGAGACCCCTTACAAGTATGTAAATAGCGACTTGCAGGTACTAATGTCGCTCGACTTCCTTCTGTCTTATATATCATCACGGCTGTTCGATGTCCAAGTTACACCATTTGCATCGTATCTCCGTCGAAAGCGACGATTTTCTGTTGAAAATTAGCGGAACGATCCTATGACCGCGCTGCGGGTTCCTGGCATACATGACCTCCCGCTCCGATACATTGTCCAAGCTAGCATCGTTGAATACATATTCCCTGCCAATGAGTGGGTACATGGTTTCCTCGTATAATCCTCACACTTTCTGACTTCTGATAGCCAACCCAAAGACTTACCCTGGCTTACCGCGGAGTAAATGTCACATTGTACAGTATAAGCGCGAAATGGCAGATGGAAATTCACACAACTACATGTCTCACAATGCTTCACTACTGGAACTTACTGACTGATGAGGTTTCATACCGGTTTCATCCTGGCAGCTCGACACCTACTTACGTCGGCCAAGATCGACGGAAAATTCTGGATGGCCCTCATGAAATGTATGTGCATGTATCCATAGCGATGCGAAGGTTTATAATTGCTCAGTGACAACATCAGGTTCCGTGACACCCTGATCCATTTAACCTCCCCCCCGGTAAGTACACGTGACGATATCACGGACCAGAGATTTCCCCGCTACGTTCAGCATTTCACACATATTAGAAGAGCTAAAAGTAGCAATCTTCCTGTATGCGTGTACTCGCACGATCCTGGGTCCAGGTCCATTTCAAAAAGCACCCGCTCGGAGTCAGATATCCCCGATACGTCCCCACCGATGGCGTGTCAGTAAGTTCTACTTTGGTGTAACTTCAACAAACAATGTGCAGTAGTCGTCGGAAAGACCGTATTTCTGACAATTCTTGGACACTTAGAGGACAGGTGCGATCAGTTTCATATCAAGCCTCCCGCTGCCAGCGTTGTCAGGATGTCTCGCTTGGCTTTATCAACAAATGTACTTCTGCGCTAATCCTGGTGCGTTCCCCCGAGGACAGGTATAAAGCTCAGTGAAACGGAGTGCAGGCCTGACATCCATCATTCGACTGAGAGACACAAAGATGTCGAGCTTGCGCGACCTTCTGTTCCTCCTCTCTGTCCCTAGCCTAGCATTGTCCCAGACCTTGCAGGCACCATATGCGGTCCCTCCCTTTGCGACCTTGGGCAGCAGTTCATGGCCATCCACGTCGGCTTGGGATACGTTGAACACCACCGTGGGTGGACGCCTTCAAGCTATCAGACCGTGGGCCGTTGTATGTTACACTGAAGATCCCCGCTATGACGCAGCAGCCTGTCAGATGGTAATTTCGTCCTACACCAACGATACTGTGGTATGTACCACTATGAACTTCGGCATGGACACGCGGTGGCTGATCCACCCTCCAGCGTGAATCAGTACCGTCGGCCCTTCTCTGGCCAAACTGGGAGTACTGTGGTTATGGCAATGGTTGCGGCCTCAACCCGTTAAACCCTCAACCTGTGAATGGATCGACATGTGACCAAGGATCGACTCCTCCTTACAGCATCAAGATCTACAATGCTACCGACGCCAGCAACGCCATCCAGTGGGCAACGGCCAACAACGTCAAGATCACTGTAAAGAACACAGGTCCGCTGAATTTTGTTCCGATGATGGGGGTGGATGGCTGAGTGATACTAGGACACGATTACTCTGGCCGTTCGGCTGCTCCCTCAACTCTTCAGGTTGACACTCATGAGATGAACAGCATGGTCTACAATGACAGCTTCGTGCCTCAAGGGTCAACCGCAGCTCCTGTCACTGCAATGACCATCGGCGCAGGTGCTCAACTCTACACCCGTGAGTTATTGCCCTCTAGTTTGTAGCCGTGGAGACTTCATAGATCCCTATCTGCTAGTCTATGAGTATGCGGAGGCAAACAACTTCACGGCAGTGTTGGGGGGCTGTCTCACTGTCGGTGCTGGTTAGTCTATCCTCCTCGCTAGGCTTGATGCATCACTCATAACGAATCCAGCCGGTGGATTCGTGCAAGGCGGTGGCCACGGCGCGTATGTTTTCCTATCTCATCCAATGAACTTCCGCTGACAGCAGTCTAGTTTAACTCCCGCATACGGTCTTGGTGTACGATTTCCTCTTGATCGAGAATATGATGCATAAAGCTGACCATGCCATCAGGCGGATAATGCTCTTGAGTTCGAGGTAATTACTCTGTCTAGAAATCTGTAGTATTCCTGAAATCAGCTTTCTTTAGGTCGTCACCGCAGACGGTCAGATTCGTATCGCCAACGAAGTTCAGAACTCCGACTTGTTCTGGGCTCTCCGTGGAGGAGGTGCAGGAAGCTGGGGTATCGTTAGTAAGTGATTGACCCCCACCAGCTTCCCGTCATTTAAACCCTCGCAGCCTCTGTGACGTTCCAGGTATACCCCCAGATAACGATTGGTGCCTCGTTCCTCACGATTACGCCCAACGTAACTCAAGCTGCCGACACTCTTGCCATCCAATTCCTTACCCTCATTGGAATGAACCAGAACTCGTGGATTGAAAATGGTATTACCGTCGCTATGTTCATCGAGCCAACTTCATATTCGCTCGTACGTATGACAATGTCCGTTTCTCCCGTGCCTGACCGCCAACCACACTTCCGATCCGTAATAGTATTTCTATTGGCCCAACACTACCGCGACGGCGTCCGATCTCTTCCCCTTCTTTGAAGAGGTCCAGAGTCTCTCCTCGAACTACACGGTAACATCGAACACCACGTCCGATGACATGTTCCCCAACGCTTCAGCTTCCGTCCTAGAAAGCATTGGTCCCCTCTTCGACGCAATCAATCTGTACGGCGCGAACAACCAGCTTGCATCTCGCCTGATCCCTTCATCCGCCCTTGACCCCAGCTCACCTGCGACAATCGAAGCAGTCGCTGCTGCAGCTTGGACAGGATTGTCAATTGTGAACCAACCGCTCCAGCCGGGCGCATCAGGGGTCGTCACCACCGTACCCCTGGTGATCTTGACAGACATGCCTTATGCAAAGAGACAGTCAGCCAACGACACGGGTGCGAACCCTGGCTTGTACGCTGCATCCTGGCACATCGTTTATGCCGCGTGAGCCTCTCTTTCCATTCCCGCAGAGTGCTCAGGCAATGTTGATCGTTTAATTATGGATAGACCCTGGACGATTGAAGCAAATTACACGGAGAACGCTGAAATTATGCACGGTATTGCCACTGCTACCACTGCCTTGGACGCCTTGGGCTACACCAGCAGCTATCAAAATGAAGGAAGTGCCTTCGAGTCAAACTGGCAAGAAGGTAGGTGCTTCTCTCATTCTCCCTCCTGACGCCTCTCAGTTCATCATCGCGCGCAGCCTTCTTCGGGTACAAGTACGACCAGCTCTCCCAGATCAAGCAAAAGTACGACCCTCGGAACTGTGAGTAACTCTTGACTGGCTTTGACGAGGGTACTGATTAGCTATTCCAACGTGATAGTCTTCACCACTTACAAGGTAAATCATCCTTTTTTTGGTTGATAAGGTGCGCGTTGGACTGACGAGTATCCCCAGGGTGTCGCCTCTCCGACTCAGTTGTCGGCTTACCAGTGCTATGCCGATGACGAGCTAGAGATGGCCTCTGTATGAGGGCCTAAAGATGAATTTAAACAACTGAAACACTCGCATAACTCAGTGTAGCTATTTAACCTGAATGATACCCATGCTCATGAACTCAAAAGCCGGTGGAGTTGGACTGAACATCGGACTGGCAGGTAGGGCAGTGGTCTCAAGTTGTCGTCCCAAGAGTATTGTCCTTGGTCACTATACCCGAATAACACACTATGATCAACCCGAAAAGATCCCTGGACGCCAAGCTTTTGTCGGACTTGGAGTCCACAATGACCAGAAGATCCACGATACTCACACTCGAGAGTGCAGAATAGAGTCTGTGGGGAAAGTCATGTTCTCTGGAAAACTGGGGGCTATTCAAATGCAGCTATGTATCCTGTCACAATGATCATCGTACTATGCAGTAGAGAGAAAACCAAAGGAGTGGAATGGGTGATTGGATGAAAACGGGAAATAAAGAAACCGAATATATCCTATCGATGACCCGAAATGTATCATGCAATGAATGAGGAGCAGGGATTACTCAGCAGCATCCACTTGCATTGTATCATCATTGTCGGTTGCACTGGACAATGCTTTGTCCTGAGTGGTTGGAGGTTGTGAGGGAGGTGGGAGTGGCTTCGTCGCTTGATCGGGTGAAGCGACAAGGACCGAAGGCGGTGAAGGGGTGCGTGCCGTAGCTTGCCTCTTTGATCTCGCGGACGCGTTAAAGAAGCCACATTTGGGGCATATGTACTCTGTTCAAATAAAGGTCAGTAATCAATATCGTTCAGATGGATAGGGACAAAGATACTAACGTGCATCTTCCCATGCACTCTCTTTGACAAGGCCATTGTGGGTGAAACATTTCTGACAGATGAGTGCATATCGTGAAGCAGCGACGGTTGCGGAGTGCTCGTCATCATCGCCAAGAATGGCATCTGCGAGTTTGTCATACCATTGTTTGCGTGGTGCTTGGATGGGCTGCGGCGTTGCTACAGGGGCTAATATCAGTCACCGGAAACATGGACAGAGGAACGTAACACACGGGAAAGTTGCAGCATCGGGCCTCTCATCTGACCATTGGGTGTCTGCAACTGCTGCTGAGAGGGTAGCTGGGGTGCGAGTGGGGTTTGGGGTGCAGCTGGGGAAGGAACGTTGCGGCGCCGGAGAGGCGTTGCGACTGGACTACCGGATGAAGGTTCGTCATACTTCTCGAGAAGACTCCGCGTGGAATAATAATTGGTCTTCTTTTTGATCTCTTCCACTTTATCGCGTTGCTTCTTTAATACTTCCTTGAGCGTCTTTTCTGGGCAGAGGTGAGGGAAGGGTATGGGGTAGGTGAACAAACAAACGAACCTTCGCGATTACCCTTCCATGAGTACCATATCTGCATCATCCGCCGCGCAAACAAGATCCTGTAAGATTCAAATTTAAACGTTCAGAGACCACGAGCGTCCGGGATGTCACATACAAGATAGGTCCGACGAGTATTCCCGCTGTTGTCAACCTCGAATCGTGCCACGCCGATGGTAACGTCCGTGTGTACCAAAGGCTAACATACGCAAACCAAATGAAGAATGTTCCAAGAGTGAACTGTAACGTCGTGCGTCGTTCGCGCAGACGGATCTCGGCGAGACGCGTCTGACGGTTTTGCACGTCCGCTGCGAGTCCAGAAAGGATAGTTTCATAATCCTCAGCGTTTCCCTATTGAATGGCGCTGTATGTTGAGCGAGTTGAAGGTGAGTAGTGGATGAACTGACCTTTCTGAATAAACGGCTGAGGAAGGACATGACGGCGAGACTGCAAGACGAGAGTGAACAAGAAACGTCAGTCCAAGGAACACTAATTTAGAAACATCCAATATGCACAGCCACCACTAAACTCTCTACCATCTAAAAAGATACTATGCATTTAAGAAACAGCTGCAATTCATCAAGTTGAGGCAAGAGTTAACTTCTCAGTCGTTTTTAATGCGAAGCAAAGCTCAATTTGCTCGTTGCAATTCCTCCACCTAATCGTTCCCTATGGTCAGCCGAGCCCTTGATTCTCATAACCCTAGTCGGGACGTTGTCTTTTGAAGTGGAAACCAACTATTTGTAAGTTGGACAGATTTACTGGACGGAGTCTCAGGAAATATCGCTGCCCCAGCGAGGCAGCACATGTGCATATTGTGCACTGGAGCAGCAAACGGGCTGTTGCTACTCACAGAGTGGGCTGGAAGTCAATCTGTTGGGTAAAAGTTGTCATCAGCCTGGTCAACGCGAGGAGAGCCGGGAGCAAAAGAGATGAAATTCTTGGGAACATAGTCTGGAGTGTTAATGATCCAGGAAACATTGAGTCGTAGGCATCAGCTCACGCGGAGGCAGGTTTTATATACTGAACGCTTTGACCTTGTCCATTGTCGAAGGCAATCAAGTGGTTTGTGCCAGTCGGGCGATCCTCCTACACTTTCGTCTTTCCCTCCGTTTCTATTTCCACAGCAAAGCTTGTGCTCGCTGTACATCCTCCCTGGGTCTGGAACTTTGCTTAGTGCTAGCTATCCTTGATCGGTAGATTAGATAATGCTGTGATGTCTTGATAAGGTAATCTTGATTTAGAAAACGACGCAGACATCGATCTTGTCGTCGTCTTTCTTCTACCATCCGCGATGGCACCCTCAGCATCAAAACAAAAAAGACTCGCAGAGAAAGCTGCAAAGCAGGCTGCGAAACAACTGGGCGCGGACACCACCGCAACGTCCACATCGACCCCCACAGGTTCAGTCAACGGTAGTGCAGTCAACACTCCACTCACCAGCGTCTCCGCTGCAAATAGCACGGACGATTTGACTTCGATGGCGAAGCTTCAGATCGCGACGGAGCGGTGCGTACAACACACAACCATCAGTTCCGGACTAACCATGATGCAGGAGTGCAGCCGGTGTCCTCGTTTCTGATGTAAAAGGTCGAGATATCAAAATTGACGCTTATACACTCTCCTTCCATGGACGATTACTCATCGAGGGTGCTGAGATCACCCTCAATTATGGGCAGCGCTACGGTCTCTTGGGTGAAAACGGATCTGGAAAGGTACGTTTTGTTGTCTCTCCGCTTTTAGTCATCGTCATTCACTGCTTGGTAGTCGACCTTCCTCCAATCAATGGCAGAGCGCGACATTGAAATTCCCTCCCATGTTGATATTTACCTCGTGAGAGGAGAAGCTGAACCATCCGAGGTGAACGCTATTGATTTCATCATCGCCTCTGCAAAGGAGAAAGTGGCCAAGCTCGAGAAGCGCATTGAAGACCTATCCGTGGCTGAGGACGTCGATGAAGCTGCCCTTGATGCCGCATACGAAGAACTCGAAGAGATGGATCCAAGCACGTTTGAAACCAAAGCTGGAAGTATTCTCCACGGTTTGGGCTTCAGTCAGACCATGATGCAGAAACCGACCAAGGACATGAGTGGTGGTTGGCGTATGAGAGTGGCCCTCGCTCGCGCCCTGTTCGTGAAACCCCATTTGTTGCTCCTTGACGAACCAACGAACCACCTTGATTTGGGTGCAGTCGTCTGGCTCGAGGCTTACCTGTCCACGTACAACCACATCCTTGTTATCACATCCCATTCGCAGGACTTCATGGACTCCGTATGTACCAATATCATGGACCTGACGATGAAGAAAAAGCTCGTGTACTACACGGGTAATTATACGACCTACGTCCGCACGAAGCAAGAGAACGAGGTGAACCAGATGAAAGCGTACCACAAGCAACAAGAAGAGATTGCTCACATCAAAAAGTATGACGTTTTTCTCATGCAGATTTAGTTCTTGCTGACGAATCCTGATCAGGTTCATCGCATCCGCCGGTACTTATGCCAACCTTGTGAAACAAGCCAAGTCCAAGCAAAAGATTATCGACAAAATGGAAGCCGCAGGTCTTATCGAGAAGGTTGAAACCCCAAGACCTTTGCGCTTCCACTTCGAGGATATCCGCAAGCTCCCACCTCCTATTATCGCATTCAATGATGTCGCTTTCTCGTATTCGGGGAGGAAAGAGCACTACCTTTATGAACATTTGTCGTTCGGTATCGAGTACGTACTGACGCGACCCGCATTATCATTGTTGCTGAGTTTGCTTGATCCGCAGCATGGATTCCCGTATCGCCATCCTTGGTGCGAATGGTGCCGGAAAATCCACCCTACTCCACCTTATTACTGGTGCGCTTCAGCCGTGTGAAGGAACGGTTTCCAAGCATGCTGCTCTAAAGCTAGCGAAGTACTCGCAACACTCCGCTGATCAACTTCCATACGATAAATCGCCAATAGAGTACTTCCAATCACTCTTCGCCGAGAAGTATCCTGAGAAGGACGCCCAGGTAAGTCTACACGTCCGAGTATTGCGCACCATCTCACGCAAGCTCTTCATTACAGGCATGGCGGCAACAGCTTGGCAGATTCGGACTCACTGGTTCACATCAAACTTCTCCTATCAAACAGCTGTCAGATGGTCTGCGGAATCGGTAAGAACCCTTCTCCTAAGACAAAGTTGGATACGGAACTAATCATGAAACCAGTGTCGTGTTCGCACAGCTAGCCATGGAGCATCCTCACATACTTCTGTTGGGCAAGCATATGCATATTCCGACGTAATGTCGGCAAACTGATGACGGTCATATACTTTGTATAGACGAACCCACGAACCACTTGGACATGGGTTCCATTGATGCCTTGGCACTAGCTATCAAGGAGTTCGAAGGCGGTGTTGTGATTGTTTCCCATGATTTCCGTGCGTATCTTGTGGTCTTACTTCCTTTCCTCGTTCTCGCTAAAGTCGCATTCCACAAATAGGTCTCATTTCGCAAGTGGCCGAAGACCTCTGGGAGGTCAAGGATAAAACTGTTCGGAACCTCACCAGGGAGGATATTACGATCATCGACTACAAGAAGAACCTTGTCCAGCAAAGTATGCGTCTTCCTTCGCTGATTTCCGAATGATTGCATCTAACCCTTTTGATAGGTCAGGCTGCGCTCGAGAAAGCGAAACTTATCAGCAAGACCACAGCAAAAGGAAAGACTTAGAGGGATCAAATTCTCGTTCTCGTGTTCATTCAAGCCGAAACGTCTTCCTTACCTATCGTACATTTCAAAGTCGCGGAGATCCAGATTCATACACATTCGCTACGCGCACGCATACTGTCGCAATAGCAGCCTTTCTATTAGACCCATGCCAGTTTTTCGCTTTAAATGCCATGATTTCCACTTTTCTCCACCCGTGAACCATGAGGCGTTGGTGCGTCAAGCTCCATCACATGCCTTGTCCGTCCTGATCAGCGGATCGGACAAAAGATCTCCGCTCAGCCCGTTCTTTCAAAGTTAGCTTTTGTTTTCTGCGAAGTGGGTCCTCCGAGGCGTTTGATAGCGCGCGCCGACTCGTATTGAATCGGCAACGCACTCTCCTCGAGGCACTATGAATCTGATGGCCGCCATCATTGCATCACTCCACCAATCCCGACTCTTTAATGCACGCTGGGCGCTGTCTAACTCGTAACAATATCTCTCATCGCGGTGCTTCTTGATCGTAGAAGGCATTAATGTTTAAGCAGATCGTTGGATCGTTTAGTATGCGGAATGATGATCAATAACCCACTCGAGAGCGATATTTCATGGGGAATGCCGCCGCCTGAACCCCTTTCACTGGCAAATGCCGGCTTGCATCTCAGGCTCGGATCGACGATCACAATCACTTAAGAGTGATCGACTCAGAGGTGGGTGTTCAGAGAAGATGGGCCCCTACCTTACCCGCGGAAGATCCTGGTCGCCGCTCTCTGCCTTGATGTGCGACTGCTCGTGTACTCGGGGCATATACAATTGCAAGTTCTGACAGAGTTGACCGTCGCGCGGTGCGTGATTGAGCCATCGATATCGATAAGAGACGTCATGGAAAACCATCTTGGCACCCGTGGTCCTTTTCCCCCCTCTGTCTTCAGAACAAGAGGGCAAGAGCATCTATCCACGTCACTTTCTACCAATCTGGTTAAAGTGACTACTCATGAGGTCGGGGCCGTCGACGCACTTGGACATACTGGGCACCTGGAGCCGACTTTGGCGACCAGGAAGGAGTCATTGCACAATCCCTCCGTGCTCATCGCAACTTTGCAAGACGTCGGCGGGGGGAACTTCCGAGTCGTCAAGAAACGTGAGATCTAGACCGTGCGTGGGTTGTTAGCAATATTTCCCTTTGTGGGTCCATCTCACGTAGACTCTAAAACAGAACGTCGTGAAAGATGATCCACCACACGAGCGCGCCGTGAGGACACGTTTCTTCGTTCATAGTTGTGCCGGTGCCACGGCAGCCTTAAAATTTGCGCTCTCAATCACCCCAGATTACGAGACAGACAAAGCTACGATTGCCATTTTTCGTCCGATGAAACAAAGTGGTATGAAGAGGAATGGAAGCTCGACAATGACAATTAAATATAGTAATCGATGACACCTGGCATAATTGTGATCAAGAACGGAGGTTGACGTATTTAGCACAGGGCGAAGGCACAGGTACGCGATTGAGTAACGGGCCTTCTACCAAATCATCCTCTGCGTGAAAACGTAGACATTTAGACTGGGATTGCTCCACCGTACGGGGCTTGGGGTTGGGGTTGGCCTTGATAGCCGCTGGGCAACGGAAGCTGGCTCTGAGAACCACTGGTGGGGTAATTGCCGTAGTTCGGTTGCGGGGGAAGAGGGGCATTGTTGACAGATGGGGCGTTGGGAGAGTAACCGGTGAATTGTGGTTGCTGTTGAGGAGCATTGGGAGAAGGTGGGTAGTTGTAAGGCTGCTGAGTCACAGGGACACCCTGGGGAGGCATCTGTTGAGGGTATCCTTGCTGTGGCGGCGCGTTGTAGGGCTGTTGCTGCTGCTGAGGGTATTGACCATAGTTTTGGTATGGTGCACCAGGAGCGGCGTTGAATTGGGGTTGGGCCATTGGAACGGCAGTGTTGACCGGAGCAGAGGCGATGCCAGCGGCGTCTTTCACCGAAGAAGTCCAGATGCCCCTGCCACGAATGGCGTTGATGATGGCATAGAGGAAAATGACGTCGTAGTAAATGAAGGCTAGGGTTAACCGTAAAGATGATGCTTCGAACTGATAGATTAAAGTCTTACCCATGAAGAAGTTCAAGAAGGCGAAGGCTTCCACGACCGTGAATTCGTAGCAAATCTGATTGGCAGTAGGATCTGAGGAGATGTTGAGTCCAGTTTACTTCAGTGTATGGAGACAGCATCCACATACAGGCGGTGTAGATACATCCATCGGGGAAACTGAATGCTTTGCCAGCCACCGAAGTACCGGCGGTCGCGACCCACAAAAGCCACAAAAGGACTGCAAGGCAATGATCAGAAGGGTAAAACGGCCAGCAGATTGTCACCCACAAAACCAGACAATTTCAAAGAGGATCATGGAAGTAAACACGCCACGGCGCACGCTACCAAGCCATAAGCTGTTCATTCCGTCAGAGATGAAGCCAATGTTGAGATAAATAGACACATCAACTCACAAGAGTGGAAGAGAGACGACCGTCACACATGACGCGCCGAGCCCCAATGGAATAAAGGACAGAAGAACGTCCGTGGCCCCACCAGCCAAGTACTCGAGGTAAGCGCAAATGCCCAGAACCACAAAGGAAAACAGTGTGATTGCACCTGGAAAAAGGTTGTTCGATACCGGTAAGGTAAATTATTATTGGGGAACTCACTGAAGAGGATCACTCGGAATAAAGGAATGATAGCCATCTTCACTGGCTACGAAACAAGTGGAGGTTGAGGTTGAAGGAGCTAGAGAGCTGAAGGGGAAAACAACAAGGGATCTGCCGGCATCTTAAGTTTGCCCAAGCCTATATAGGTGGCGCTTTCCTGCCGTTTCTGAGTCTAGGCACTCAGGGCGCGGAGCCAAAGTAAACCGTGATTGCGTCGCTGCCGTAAGGTCGCTAGAATTTTGACAGCAGCTACCAGGTGCAGTGTTTCGAGGAAGATCAACCAAAAGCTTTGCAGAAAATTGCCCGGTTGATATGGCGGGCTCGATCGGAGCTCAGCAGATGCTTCCTGTCCCACTTATCCTCTACTGGGATTCTGTACAACCTGCAGATCCACATCACGGTGTTAGTAGTGAGTTCAGGGTCTGTGACTTTGAATGGTACTCGCCAAGAACGCCAAGTACCTTTCTAGCACTGGTTAAGACAACGGAACCGACCGTTGACGCAAACATGAAGCAGTGTTTGTACGCGATAGCGATGGGCCATTGGCCGAGTTCCTGCTTGCCCATCAGCTGAGCCACTAGCCAAGAGGGACCTGTCATGATAGAGGCTGGGCAAAAGTAAAACTACAGCCAACTATCTTCCATTCAAGTTTACTGCCTCATCGGCTCACAGAACACGAGGCAAAGTCTGGGATGTGGTGTGATGAGCTTTGCGAGAAGTGAGTCAGAGTGCGGTGATCGGCTCTGGCTACATGTCAAGGAGTAAGAAGCGATTTTCCGATCGAGACGAGTCACCGGAACACTCCGCACCAATCAGCCTGATCCTATGTTCGACAAGCTGAAACAAGATCATGGGAGGTCCTGGGGGGATGGACTTGAAACTGGTCGATGATGGGACGAGACCTGACGAGACGGGCTCAGAATTCATCCACTGTCAGCGGGCGCCTGGGGCTGGGCCTGTCTCCCCCTGATCGTGATCGCCGGAAGCATCGTGGTTGGCCTATTATTATGCTCACCACGAGTCCCCGCAGGCTCCCCTGAAGCTCCCGCTCCCTATACGGGTCGGCCATTTAGACGCCCGAAATGGGTCTTGAATACGCGTACCGACATAGGCAAAGTCGGACAAAGGTTGTTGCTGTTCACGCCCTGTCGGAAGCTCCAGTTTGAGTCAAATGAAACAGATGGTCGTAAGTAGTCCTATACCAAGTTTTCTTTTACCGGTCTCTTTGAATTCAGAGTTTAGGTTGCTTCTGGAGAACTTTCATCGATATAGGCATTCCGCCGACCCAAGCATCGTCACCGTGACGCTCGAACGATCACTTATACTCCAACCCATTGTGGCCAAAGTGAACGGTCAGTCGGTTGATTTGGGTATCCATATGGAGGTCGAAGTGTGCAGCTGCGATAGGATTGAAAGTATGCTATCCAGAACAGGTGTGTCTTTATCCGAGTCAATCACCATAACTATAGGGTCACTTACATGGACGAACCTTGCCTCCGTATCCGATTGCTGCAGCTTTGTTGGCATAACGGTAACATGCTTATTTCTCCGCTGCCATGCATGGTATACTACCTCGTTTGAGGTCGACGGAGTTCAACACCCAGTATTTAGCTGAACTTCCACCACACAGACGTGTCGTCCAACATGATTGTGAGTTCATATAGATGACTGTTACATGAATGCTTTGGACACTTAAGAGTCGAGCTGAGTAGCCTTCGGTTTCATTCCCTTCGGCCAAGGATAGCTCGATGTCATGATGTTCAATGCTCCGAATGCGGCAAATTTGACAGTGAAGCTTGGTCGAGAGCTCCCTGGTCGTTCTCTCGGAGGATAGACTCCAATTGCGCACGTACTTGATGTATCCTTGTACATTGTGTTAACATTGCACTCCCCCCAGCCACCTATGAGCCCTCATGGTAAAGTCTCCGATCCAGCTCGATCTCCGAAGTACATCATCCTCGGACAAGGATATATGCGATTTGGGGCCTAAAATACACAAACCTTCGGTCGTACCTTAGAGGGAGCTTCAGTAGGCCTGCCCGCGCCTTTTTTCAATTTGTCCACGTCGAACGCATTTAAGTCGAGTCACCCGACCACGTTCCCTTAGCCACCCAAGCTAAAACTTTGAGCTTAGAGCTTGAATGTCTGCGTCTATCGGTGAATCTTGTCAATGTGTGGCCTAGCGCTCACCAGCAACTTGTGGTGCATTGCTTTGAGACTTGTGCCCACTATCCTCCCCTTGGTACGCTGTCATTCTAACCATTCTTTTGCTGACCCAGCAATGTCCCGATGGGCGTACGACACCCTAACGTATCCCTCCTTGTCCAATCAACTCACTCCCGAAGCAAATCCCACTGTCACATCCGCATACGAGGGACCATCTCAGCTCATTGCTCGCCGCCGATCCTCCCTTACCTCCTCTCCATTGGTCACCCCTTACCCAATTGATAATTATGGACTTCCGACCCCGATTCTAAATATCCAATCTCTCGGGTTACAACTCCCAGGTTCACCAGGCAAAACAGAGTCCCGGAAGATCGAAATTTCGAAACAGGACCCGAGCTCGCCGCCACTCATTGAATCGCCTAGGTATCTCCTTACCGGTAGTATGTATTCAAGTTCAACTAACCCCCATCAAAAAAATCCACGTTCATACTAGTACGGCTATACCGCGGATTTGGAGAAAAACAAGGCGTTGAGATGTGTGTCAGTACTACCGTACGACGGTACCAACGCTCGGGTTCCAGGTCCAGGTTCCTGCCGGTGTGTCCTCTCGATCGGATGATTCGTCAATCCATCAACGCACGGTTCATAACACGTGGGAGAGAGAGACGACATCAATTCAATTATTTAGGTTCCGCGCCTCTCGTCGAAGCGCTCGTCATGCCAAGTGAGACCCGTGAATGAGAACGTCACGTTCGATGTATTACCCCGTACCAACCCCATAATCGAGTAAGTTGGTCGCCAGGACACGGCGCACAGCCCTGATACCTGCATCCGAGAGAAAAGAGGCTGTTCTCATTCTTCTGAATCGCGGTGCGTAAGATTCTCGCATCGATAACTGACACAGTCTAACGACTCTATTCAGTCTCCCTTCAGACCCCGTTCAATTGTCATCGCCATTGACTGTATTAGTAGTAACCGCGCGCGTCGCATCACGTCGGTCTAAACGGATTTGATATCGGTCGGTGTATGTATAACAACGCGAGGTTGAATGAGTACCCCGACACGACTGTGCCATTTCTCATTGCATACAAAACCTTGTCCTTGCGGTGCTAAAAGGTACGCAAGGTTACTCGCAAATGTTACACACTTCTTCCGATGGATCACTTCCCACTCCCACGCCCTATGTGTCGCGACCGAGAAAAAAAACCCCTCTGATAGCGTGAAGCGCTCCCGAGCAAGAGAAATTCGGAACGAGGGTGCAAAATTCAAGTGAGACCATGCCTCAAACACGCGTCATTGGCATGAACACAAACGCGTCACAACGGTCGTGTCACGGCATGGGTGCAAACCTCTCATTTGGAATGGGATTCCCGGCACCAAGCGACTTCGTTTTTTCATTGGGGAGGAAAGTTCAAAGAAAGTAGTCTGCGGGTGGACGTTTGGCCGGTATTGACCGGATGTCCTATGAGAACGTGGGATTAGTGTGACTCGATCAGCGCTGGTAAACGTTTTCGAAGAAAATAAACTAAACAGAAAAAAACCAAATTGGTGCACCGCCGTTCATCCAGCCCCCCGCATATCGCCTTTAAGGAGAAACCCCAGAACGTAACAAAATGACAGTGGGACTTACCGACGGCGCATGCGAGAAAACCTTATACGCCTGAGCGAGATGTTCATCCAACTCCAAAATCGAAGCAACGTTTCCACACCTAAAAAAATAGGTGACAACGAGACAGTGTCGTGTCATGTCCGGAAATGGATTGCTCAGATCAAAACAGGCCGATATTCGCATGTATCAGAAGCGCGCGCATAGAGATACTCACCGATAACAATAGTTGGGAGCACTCCACACGGTGACGATCGTTCCGTCGAACATGAGTTTATAACCTTCCATTGCCAGTTGATGGGCCCGCGCGATGAGGTCAATTGCATTGTTGTGGGCAAACGCCTTTGTAATGTCAGCCCCGAATAAGAAACCCGCACCCCGCGGAGATAAACCCCATCCTGTGATGTCTATTTTGCACCAACACACGAGAGTGCCCCAATTCAAGTAAACACCATTCAGCAAGTTGGCCGTTTATACACGGGGGGGGGGGGGAAGAAACGCCTCACCGTCGGGGTCCGACCAAAGTAGATCACACATTGGACCATCATGAGGCACCTCTTGCTTCCGATCAATAGCACGGATCTAGACAAAGAGCGGAGACCGAACGAAAAAGGTTGTGATTGAGCTTGAATTCTAGGACGCGTGTTTCGGAGCCACATCACGGATAGCCTAATACATACTTGATCGATGGCTTGTAGATTTGGACTCAGACCGCCGTGCACGCAGAACACCCGGCCGTCGACTATGGCGCCTAGAGCGAGGTAGTCGAATACCTCACAACACCACCTCCACACGTTGGTATTACCGTACTTTCGTTGGCATTCGTCGTAAAATCCGTAAACTTGAGTAATTTGGCGGGACTCGTGGTTGCCGCGAATGAGGGTGATGCGTTCGGGATATCGGACCTTGAGGGCGAGGAGGAGTAAGAAGGTTTCGACGCTGTAAAACCCTCTGTCAACGAAATCGCCTGGCGCAAGAACACATATAAGTACATCCGGTGCGCAGTACCCGATGCGAGGACCCGAGCGTACGTACCCATGAAGAGGTAATTCGTGGCCGGACAAAACCCTCCAACCTTGAAGAGCTCCATAAGGTCATAGAACTGGCCATGGATATCGCCGCAAATCTTTTTGCACCATGTTCGATCGGATTGAATACAGGACACGAGAAAACGACGAGTGGGAATGGTAAAAAGAACGCGTAGGAGGAAATTGACGCACTGTGACTGGGGAATCTACAGGTTGGACGTTTGCTTCTTCGATGAGGATCTCGCGGGCCTTGAAGCAGAGTCTCTTCACCTGTTCCTCGGATATTGGTTCGCATCGTGTTAGCTGTTCTATTTGTCTGGAGACGACCGAAATGATGCGATTTGAATGGGCGAGAATTGATCGGAGGTACAGAGGTGATGATGGGGAAAATAAATGAGGAGGTGCGTGGATCAGAGGCGTGTAACACACCTGTCGAGGTCACTAGGCATCTTTGTTCGGTTTGAATAGGACGCTGAGTTTTGGAGTAATAGTGAGGTACGGTTGAGGTACGTCCGGAGTGGGTACCAGTGGCACTGCCTTTCCTCTCTCGTCCAACCGCGGTGATCGACCAAGACCCACACACAGCAAATCTCCCCAGATTCGATCTTCTTTCATAGCTTCTTAACTGCCACTGTACATCAGGCACATCCTTATGGGTCACATTCAGTCGAGGAGGCAAAGTCATGTATAAACAACAATGTACAGTATCGTGCACTTGGCTATGGACTATATGGTATATGCTTCTGGTGATAGTGATGTAGTTGGTTGATCCGGGAAACACAAACTTCTCGGCAACGAGAAATGGTAATACAAAGAAACAAATCCGCGAGAGAAAACGAAGAAAACGACGGGCAAAGCAAACGAGACCGAGCAGACAGGAAAACAACGAAGATCCGAATTGCGTGTATAAGCTGAGAATGCAGAATATGGATATATGAAACCCAGGTCGGGCCGCTCAGGATCTCCCGCGCAGGAGGGTATCGTGCTTCCATCCTGCTTGATTGAGGGAGATATGCGGTGCGTGATATGGGTAGCTATGCAATGAAGAATGGATATACGAAGCTGACAGCGGTGTCGGTGGTATACTGGATACCGGAGAATGCTGTACATGAGAGAGGCGGATATCGCCGCGAATGACACGCTCATCCTGTATTGGCGCCAACGTAGGGGGTGGAGAATCGTATCTTGGAAGGTTCTGTTGCGCCATTATCGACTGAGTATAGGTCCCGTGGACGATATGACTCTGAGAAGTAATGTACCCGTTCGTGAGCCCTTGGTGATCTTGTACCGGCTCAATCGCGTGGTAAGAAGTCCCGTCGTGCCCGTCGTTGCGGTAGGCAGAGTAACTGGGTGTGGGTGGGCCTGAGGCTTGGGAATGTGGAGATACCGAATGGCCGGAGTCCGGTGAGGGTGTGTTGACCGCATGATAGTGGTTCGGATACGATTGGGGATGCGAGATGTGGGAGATGGAAAGTCGAGAAGAAACGGACGAAAGATGAGCAGACGAAGGCGGAGATGGATCATGGATGCTATCGAGAGAAGCATGATGTAAGGATGCAGGTTGCAGACGTGGAAGGGGTGATTTTTCGTTGTACGAGTAGTCATAGGAATGATCTACAGCACCTGTCCCGGACGGATGTGTCGATGGAGGCACATAACCATAGCTCGAATGTTGAGAAGACTCGCTGTATGTCGGTGGACTGTCACTATAATGTGACTGCAACGGAGACGGTTGCGAGGGAATATGTCCATTTGTCAATCCCTGGGAATGCGGCGAGATTATCGGATAAGCGTTCTCCAAGGGGGTTGGGGAACGACTCGAGTTACTCCCAGAGTGCAGGCTATCATTGTAGACGGATACAGGATGTATAGGGAACGCTTGTACAAGTGGAGGAGGAGAATCAGGGGGTGGTGGGATGATAGCATGTTCTAAAGCGGGCGGTGGAGATGGCGGGTCGCTAGAGAGACGTTCGGGTGTCACGATCGCAGAAGGCGAGCGGCTATTTTTTGAGAGATGACCATTGGCCCCGACTGCGCGTGCTATTGCAGCACGAGTCGCGGAGCTTGAGCTCCTCCGTGAGCCTGGTGAAAGGTGAATGCGATAGCTAAATGAAACGTCAAGGAGGGTCAGTTAATACTGCTACGGGAACATGCGAACTCCGAAATTCGTCAAGGGTCGAAAATGAAGGCTCCGTAAATCGGGTCAAGTCACGATAAGAAAGAAGGGACTGGGGATCGAGTGAGAAATAGATGGTGTTTGAAAGACTTACTGTTGCTGTAGGTTATCTTGCCTCGAGCAGCGAGTTTCACAGCCGGGGAAGGGGCATTTGTGGTTCCGCTCGCCAGTGTGAACGCGGAGGTGGCGGGCGAGGTGACCGCTTGTAGTAAATCCGCGGTCGCAAGTACAACATACGTGTTTTTTCTTTGGGGCGGACTGGGACAAGGATGGTTGAGATGTGGAAGACTGGGGTGAAGTAGTGGACTGGCTTGAGTCGGATAGGTACTGTGAAGAGGGGTATTGTGAATAGTTGTGTGAATCCTGTTTAGTAGAGTGACGGGGCATTTGACAGTCGATGATGACTGGGAGTGGATCAGGGCTGCAGAGACGACGGGATTGCGGAGGAAGTGGACTTCGGAGACAAGGCTTTTGAGGAAGCACACCTCAAAGGCAGTACGAAAAAAAAAATACGTAAATGTGTAAAATCACTAGAAAATATAAGAAATAACACGAAATAAATGGGGGTAGAAGTATTCATGTCCATCAATTTAATTCGATGACACTCATCGGACCCTGAAATCTGCTAATTCTCTTTAGGGCTGAGTTTTGGCTTTTCCCGTTATCTGGATCTCGTCGTCAACCGGCAGATGCCGTCTTGTCCGGATGCGCAGAATATCATTTTCGGCGCGGAACCTTTATACTTTTACAAATACTTCCGTCGACCAGGTGTGAACGCAGCAACTCATACTGTATATACAGAACAATACTCATAGATCAACACACAGCCAACGACAGTTCATATTCTGTTCTATTCCACCTAGCTGTGCTCATAATATATTGCCACGTGTAGGACCTTTCAACTCGTCGGACTCGTCCCACCGACGTATTTTCCCTCTCGTCCACGTGATGCTGTCAGCCGTCAAAACCACCTTCTCTCGCCAACCTATTCCCCCGTCCACACTCCCGCAATGGAAGTCTTGATCGCACCACTGAATTGCTACCAAGCGACATGACCGTAACCTTGCGGACTGTGTATGGCGATTTTCATCTTCTATGGATCAGGCACGCCAATCCAAGCCGCCTTACCCTTTTTCGGTGCCGTCTAGACGTAAACAACGTATCAACAGCACCGCGATCACCAATCATCGTCCCAGCTTTCTTCCTCTGTACGACATATCTTGATCGCTTGATGGCTATATCCAATCGCTTTGAATCCACCTTTGAACCTTCTTACCATGGATACGATCCTCCCAAGTCACTTCATTCATTCCCCCAGCGCTCTCCTCCGCCAAGGCCATCAACACACAATCCAAGCCAGCCCCTCGTCTCACTTAATATTGTTGCTAACCCGTGATGGCACACCAACTCAGCGAGGTCCAACAGTGGTCAAACCCACGGAACCCCCGCTTTCATCGGTCGAGGCAATTTACGCTCACACATCAAAAAACGCGATCTGTCAACGACCCTAGTAGATCACCGCCGTCCGACGAGTCCAGTTTCGCTGAGCTGACCATCCTAGTCCCACATGATCCCTTTGTGTACAGCGATCTGAGAGCGAACACATGAAAAATTCATGTTGGTGACTTTGACATAATCTCCTTGCACATATGTGGTTTAGTTGTCGACATGCAATCAAACGGCGTTTTCCAAAATTCTCCCACACCGAGAGTCCGCCATGGGTCCGCCATGTTGTAGGCACGTTCACACCCCAACTCCCTCTATTTTTCAAGACCTCGATCAGCAGAGCCATCCACGGATAGTGAACTTTAAAAAAACTGCCGCAGTCGCTTTTTTTTCTTCAGGGGAAATCCGTGAGTAACAAACCGATGATATGAACCACGCGTGGGTCTCGAAAGGTCTTTCACCCTCGCCGTTGTCCCGTCGATACAACAGATGCAAGCTGGACGCCTTGCGTCCACCACTCCGAAACAATCGCGCTCATCCACCAGCACTTCGCATGATATTGTAAAGAGAGATCTACGAAAGAGCCGGTACCAGATCAGACCAACCCTGAAGGAGTTAAGCTACGTTACTTATATGTACCTGTCTTCCCCCACCTGTTGGCTGGAACCTTGATTTCGGAAACTGCTGTCAAAATGGCATGCCACGCCGCTTCTCGCACGCGCCCACGTTATATGTTCACCCCCCAGATTTAGTGCGGCCCAAGAGAAACGTGAAGGTGAAAGTTGATTGGACTGTTTGGATCCCCTCTCCCCCCCTCACAAAAGCATGCACGCATACACAACCCGCCAATATACTCGGACCAATCACAACACGTGTTTACCATCCTGCCTGGAAGAAGCCAATCCCGTTTTTGTACGTCTTGTTGAGGTCGACTATCAGATTGGACTTGAGATACGAGTGAGCACCCATTATCACCGCACTCGACGTTCCTCGGCACCTGTGTTCATTGTTCAGGCGAACGGCGGGGAAAAGCGAAACGCGCGTGTACTGTATATAACCCAATACAAAGTTGCTCCAACGATCCGCTTGGGTCTTCTGATCATTTTGAAGTGAGACCGTCGGATTGGCCCGTCCTGTCTCATTCACGGGACCGGGTTTCAGGGTGCCTAACTCACTCATCACCGTTATGAACCGAGAACGCGTCGTCCAGTGAGGTGGGGTCACGTCGAAGGCGCATTGCGGGTCCATGGACAAAGGGGGAAGATATGAAGGGGCAACCATGCCGATATGTTCCCTTTTCACTTCCTTTCATGGGAGTAAAAAAGAAGTCTGATCATCAAGTGGAGATCTCCTGCAATGAATCTAACGGAGCCTTATTCGCCTCCGTTTTCGTTGATTGGGAGGGGAGGGGGGAGGAGGGGAAGGGTCCGGGACAGCCGGCCCCATCATGCGAGTTGACAAGAACGCTCTGAATGCCGTCCGTCCGTCTGGATCCCATCCCGTACGTTTGACAGACTGTTTGGGCAGGGAAAAAAAAAATGTTGTGTTGGTCAGTTGAGCTGCGGCTGAGTCGTAGGCGGTGGCGTACGTTGACGTTTTGTCGCTCAGATACACATTCCCGCCCAGTGGAAAGCAAATCTCATCCCCCACGCGACGAGGCGACTGAGTGGGTGCCGAGGGGGCGGGACAGCCGTATCGCTCAAAATGGAGAGATGAATGGTGCTTTTGGGGGAAGGTGCGCGACCTCGGGAGCTTGAAGGACAGCCAATGACTTGGCAATCAAGCGACGCTGTTACTCGAGCTGGTAACTCGAACTTTCGAGGGCTGACGGCACTTTAACGGCGCGATGAGCGGGGCGATTGTTCCGAGCTATATGACTACTATCAGACCCAAAGGATGGGCACTCGCTGCGCGGTAGACGGTGTGCGAAAACGACGCAGTTTCATGTAGTCTCGCCTTCACATCATCAAGTTGGCTCCAATACAAACGTGCTGCCACGTTCATGGTTGCATTGTTTCTTATCGATGGAGAGAAGCTAGGCCCAGCCATCAACGTTGACAGAATTGAGAGAAAATTTACGCTATCCCGCCAATTTTCAAACGATCTAACCCCTCAAAGTGGCAACGTGACCAACGGAGGTTTGGCAAAAGATTTTACTTCCTCCCTCAGAGGGTTCTGTTCCAGGGGATATTCCGAATCAGCGCCGTGATGGACAATCATCTTCTTTGTTGTTGTAATTCTTTGATCATGTCGGGGTTTCTAGTAAAGAATTCGAACCCCAAATTTGACGGAGCGGGCTTGTGAGGATAAGGATTGACGGATCGTCAGATTTCTT
The DNA here is from genome assembly GCA_038089015.1 of Chalciporus aff. trinitensis. Taxonomy (NCBI): domain Eukaryota; kingdom Fungi; phylum Basidiomycota; class Agaricomycetes; order Boletales; family Boletaceae; genus Chalciporus; species Chalciporus aff. trinitensis. Next base: position 22,835 of record JBBPJZ010000136.1, read on the forward strand.
GAGACACCGGATACCATTGTAAGATACCCCAATTGGTGTAGCGTTTGTGATGGCCTTTGTAGCTCAATCTTCCTATTTCAATTGGTTCGAAACCGGGCAATGCTGGGGGTCGCTCTGATTGAGGAATAGGCAACAACTTTGCGTTCATGAAGGCACACACAAAAACCATCACATCAGACAGGGGCTGTGTTTCGCTGTCACCTGATAACAATAAGACTTGACCGAGTGAGATGAGACAGAGTGAGGTACAAAACTTTATAGACCTGTGTCAATAGGAAATTGGAATCCTTGGCTTTGTCGCCGTCGCACTAGAGCTCAGATGACCAGCTATCGCATAGCTGTCAACGAGTTGGGTTACTGCGCAACGAACGGATCACATCTCGCATATCATGGCATGTCATGAAAGCATACTCGAGGGGTACATGAGGACAGTAAAGAGACGGTGGAGCGATGAAGCGAAGCAGAACCAGACATCATGGCATCATATCAGCTCCCAATCGACTTCCTCACCTTCGAAGCCGTTGGTCCAAGCGTGCGGGGCTTCATGTTTTGCATTATGATGCCAGACTCCGGTGTCACACCGCAGACATCTACCACGCGAATCCCACTCCGACACAGCTCGATAAAAGTCGATCAATAGAGGCGAACAGGCTTGCCCATCGTGCTCTTGATGTGGAGCGACTTGACGTTTTGCCAGTTCTTCTTGAGGAGAGAGACCAAGAAGTTGATACCTACGGGAGCGTGTGAGTATTTGGTATACCAGTTCGGATCGAGGGATACATACTGAGCATGACGTTGCCCAGAACTTGGTCCTCAGTCATTTGGACGTGTCCAACGGCAACACCCAAGCAAAGCACCTTCTTGAGCTGGAACTTGATGGTCGAACGAACTTCGGTGAGCTTGTTCGCCAAGTCCTCAGCGTGGGAGACGGGAGTTGGGAATTTGCCGGCTGCGGGTCAATTAGACAAGCCGATATGCGACCAGACAACTAAACCCCATACCTTTGGAGAGACCGGGGCCAAGGAGACGGGGAATCTGCTTGATGAGTGCTTCGGAAGAAAGGAAAGCGTCGTATTTCTTGGCGAGCTTCTTGACAAGCTTCTTGTTCTTGTTGAGCCTAAAGATGGGATATATGCATGCCATCTTAGCGAGATGATCGAGTATGCTTACTTCTTCAAGTCATCAACGGACATGTACTCGAGTTCGATTTGCTTAGCACGATCGATGTCAGCAGCATCTGCAAGAATACAGATGGACATGCGAGGACGAGGGATGGTGGGCAATCTACAAACAGCACCGAGTCAAACCCGAGCATGAGGATCAATGAGTGATATATTCACTTTACAGTGCCCGAGAAACGTTTGTCTCTCTGAGGGTCGTAGTTCTTGAGACCGATCTGGAGTTCGATTGTCTCCACGAAGTTGCGTTTTTTCTCGTCATTGGAGGCAGCCAAAAGCTCCCTGACGGAGCCCCGCACGCTTGACACTGAGAGCTTTGAGCTGCTGGGAGATTATCAGAAAGGCCTATACAGCTATTGTATATTTGATCTCTACCTCATGCTTTCTTTTCTCCTGTAGACCGGAGGTGGTTTTGGGTCTTGAGTTGATACGGAAAAATAAGGTTCAGGTGGCTGCCACACATATACAGCGTGACCTGACAAATCAATGTCACAACACCTATAACAGGTAGTACTCACGTGATCGTGAATGTCACGCAGCTGAAACTGAAACGAGCGTTCTTTGGAAGTGTGCGGTGAGCATAGAAGCCTTTATTTATCTGTCAATAGCCTCTCTATGCCCTTGTCTGTAACATCCACCTGTAACACTATCAAACATACCCGTATTTGCACCTTGGATACCCACCATCAAAGTATGTCCAAATATCGACACTGTCCTTGCCACTGACACATATATCCTGCCTAGAACTATGTCGCAGCCGTGGCCAGTCAACCACGGTGGCATGTACGTAGCATATATCTACCCCTCGGTGGCATAAGAGCTGATTTTTGTACTCCAGTGTTACCACACCAGACTCTGACCAGTCGTCGCTCTCACCCCGAACGGAGCTTCTTTCACCGGAACCATATGAAGAGGGGCATTTAGGTCCACCGGGACGTATCCCTCGCGGTCCCGGCGTCAAGTTCCGTCGTGACCGCGAAAGAGCGCACTCGAGCGCGTCTACCCACGACTTGATGCGTATGCTCGTCAACGAGGAATACGAATCCAAACAGACGCGCAAAGTCCTCTATACCGCTTTCGATCGACTCGAACAAGAAATTACGCGTGCTAATAATGCCGAAACGCGTATTGAAGAAATGTTACGGAGGACAAGGTCGATCAATGAAGCCAGGATAACTGCTGAGCGAGAAGCAGCGCGTGCACAAGAGGAGCTGAATCTCTACAAGATGCAGTTGACGAATGCACAGAACGAGATTAACCGTGCGCAGGACGTGCTCAAGGCTATAGAGGCTCAGCGCGACGAAGCTGAGAATGCAGCTCTTGAGGCGCGTACGAAGGCTCGGAAATTGAACGAGGACCGGTTGATAGAGTTGGCGAGGGAGGAGGGCCGGCGGTTAGGCTTCGAAGAGGGCGTTCGTCGAGGAAGGCGGATAGCATATAGGGACGGATATGAGGACGGCCGATACGAAGGGAACGACGCGGCAACGGAGGCGGTCGATAGGCTGTTGGAGGCGCGAGGGGAACCTGAAGAAATCGAAGTCCTGGAAGAAGTTACCCCTGTTCCTCCGCCTTCCTCTTCTAGGACTGCTCCTGAGGTGCGCCGGCTTGAAACCCCAGTAAACTCATCGCTGGAGCCTCAGCGACACAGTTCTCGCAGCGCGCGAGATTCCACGGACAGTCTCGGCAGGAGTTCGCTGAGGCATGCTCCTGAGCCAGTGGCTCCTCCAACGGCGGTAGAACCGCAGATCATTCCACCTCCTGCTGCGAGTGCACCATCATCAGCGCCCAGCCGGTCATCTCGGCATCATCATCACGAGCCTCAGGTTCAGTCACAGCCCCAATCATGGCTGGCCCCCCCTATCGCCCCCGTCGAACCACCGTTTGGCAGACCAGTATCTGTCCGCAACTCGCCGCCGAGTGTGCACCGTTCTGAAATTCATGTTCCTCCTGATGGGTATATCCCAACCGTGGACGAAAACCACAATATTAACCTCCCTCCCCCTCACGAGCTGCATCGTAATATTCCCTCTCCAACACCTGAGCAACAACCTTCGGTGCGTCCTCCCGAGAGACGCAGAAGCCGCGACTACATATATGACCATTCTCAACCCCCGCGTCGGCCCTCTCCCGATGAATCTTTATCATCCACGAAACAGTCTGCATCGTCGACCATCTCCCAGCTCGATATAGTTGGTCTACCGATTGGTAGCAGACGTCGAGAACGGGCCCCGGGTTTAAGCCCCATCCACGAAGACCCAAGTGTACGTTCGGGAGCGACGACACCTCATTCACAGACGGTTGCATCCACGTCGCATGGTCGTTACTCTTACCAGGAAATGGAGGGGGAGAGTAGTGAAACATTACGTCAGGAAAGGAAGGCGAAGCAGCAGCTTGCGGATGAACTGCGATATTCTGACCCCACCCAGCCAGAGCAATGGCGTCGATACGGGGAGAGTGTGAGTGACCCACATTCGCGTATTGGGTATTCCTTGCGCTAAAGTTGCTTTTCAAACCTAGTCACGCTCTCAGTCCACCCTTGCTGGGCTTCCTCCGAATCATCGACCAGTGATTCCAACCATACCGATACCTCTATCTCCCCCCAGAGTCCTACAAGATCCTGGACACCGTCGGGTATATTCTGAACGGCAAGGTCGTCCAGATACTCGGTCAGATCACATTGATCAACGGAGACCTCTCTCATCGGACAGTTCCGTCCCTGAAATCAGTGTAGAACCTCCGGTGACTGTCTTCTGGCCAATTGTATTTTGACTCGAATTAACCCATTAATAGTCAGGGCCTCCATCTGACGCACCGTCCAGAGGGCGCGGCGATATCCCGCCAAATGGTCTGTTAAGCCCTGATCATGCCAACCGTCCTCTTCCGATTCCTGCTCCAGCTCCTCCCCCAGGTGCTGATCCTAACAGACCGTCCATCTCTTCATCCCCGAATTCTCCGGGCGCTCGACACACGAACTTAGCAGGCCCAGGGGAAATTTACAACGGTTTGACAGATGGTCGACAACTTCCACCGGCCTTTTTCCCATCGTCAAGCGCCAATGCCTCGTCTCAGGGTCCGGTGATACCCCAAAACACAGGTGGTCATAGTAGTGCCCAGACCCATCGTTACGCAGTTCCGTCAGTGCCATATGGGGTTCCATCGTCTGAACGAGAATCTATCAGTGGTCGAACGAAACCCCCAATATCGTTTTACGCTCAAGCATCAGTTCCCGCCGGCGTCAACTACCCTGCGCCTCCTATCTCCCGCTCGGCTACGTACAGTGCACCTTCGTATGCTGGTAGTGCACCCTCGGGGACGCCTGAGGGGGGACGTCGTAGGCGTGACAGCTTGAGTGCCTCTGCCGGGATGACACCTGCAGCACGAACCAAGCCCATCCAATCTAACGGTAGTTCCTCCGAAGGTGCTGCAGGCGGCAGTACCCGTGACTCTCGGGTTTCCAGGCGACAATCGAACGCGTCGTTGGGGTCTTCACAAGCAGGAAAACCGTCTTATACCCGATATGATCCAAGTGACTACAACGATCCTGCATATTTCTCTAACAACGAAGGTCCCGTGGATTCTGTGACGAGGGGGAATACGGCTGCAAATGGTGGGAGGTCGCGTGGTCGGAAGTCACCGGAGTATACGTATGAGCAATTGCGGACGCATGTGTATGATTGAGGGGTGTATGTGCCGTGTTTTTTTTTGCGAGGTTGGAGCGATATTTGTTATCCGATATATCCTTTGGAAGTTTGTTCGCTCGTGTTGTCACAGTAGGTAGAACAATCAGATAATAATGTATTATAGACATTTGAATCAAATCTGAACCATTTTCGATCGTGCGGAGACGTCACGGATCTCGATGCCCTTTCCTTTCGCTTCCGCGAGATCCCAGCACAGATCCTACGTATGCCGTCAACGTTGGGCAGGTCAACACCATCTGTCAGAACTGCCATATGGCTGCTGTCAACCTTCTGTCGTGCGGATGTCAAGGAACACACCACCGCCTTCGCCTTTCAAAACCTGAGCTAAACAAAACAGGACCATGCCGCTCTAGCGATGGGGCAACCCGTTCTGATTCTGAAATCGCCGGTATTTGGCAGTGCTTTCTTGGAAGTTGATCCCCGTTGATGGCGTTTGATCCGGTAGGTGCCACCGTCTCTGGCACCACTCACTCACTTATTCGTCAATCAGTTTTTGACTACATTATGTAGAAGGGTTGCAAGGGACGACCAGGGATCGTCCGACCATCGCGAGGTAAAGTAAGTCGTCCGTAGTTGGACAAATAGCGTTCTCATCGCCGTTCGGAAGTTTCTTAGGGGTGGTATCCGGGACAACTTGGGCGTCTAGTCTAGGGGATCGGGCAATATGGAACAGCCTAGCTAGCATGTTTTTTTTTGGGTGGCTTCGTGGGTCCCGTTCAGGACCGTCCATTTGAAACGCGAAGTCCAAAAGTTGGGGTGGAGTACATGTTGTTACCTCCTGCGGAATTTTTGGCCAATCTATATTCTCGACAGTCTCCATCGTTTCAAAGCATCTGGTTTAGAGTTACTGCTGCGCACGATCCGAGGTGCAGGCTGGAAACGAAGTAGGTGTATGGTACTATTTCGACAATCTGGCTCGCTCAAGATCAAGGTCAGGTCGCGTCCCGATCGTTGAGACCCGCGTCTCCTTGTACTAGCACATTGGGGAAAGGGTTTCCCAAGAATTCAACGTCAACCAAGGCACTGTTGCCATCCCCATTGAATGGAAAGGTACGTTCTCTTCGGCTCCAGGCTATGTTTATTCATCCTGGGATTGAATAGGGCGCTCAGTATTTACCCATGTCTTGATATTCACCATAAAAATTTGCGGGAAGTTCTGATTTGGATCATATCTGCCCCGTCCGCATGGCGTTGAACACAATGGTTCAAACTTTCTTTTTTGTTTCAGTTTCTATTGCGAACTCTAGACCATCGTGTCCAGATCTTAACCAGATAGCATGGCGATGGATCTTGATTCCTCGTGCAGCAAGAAGTCATCACGTCCTAGTTGCGCAACCTTTCTCAGCTCTGGCATGGATGCTAAGCTGCTTGCAACAACGATACTCCGGCTGGCAGATTGTGGGTACGGTGTCTGGTCAAGTAAGTAAGTTTTAAATAAGTTCGTACTTGGTCGCTGATTGCGGCCCATGGTCACCGCAATCATTCGAAAATATATCGCAGATTATATCCCGGTTACTGCCATGATAGTCGAAGAGATATGACCACGACTTGTGAGTCGGCTGGGCCTTGATGAGAGCTGTATGTCTCGATTTTAGCTCGTGCATCATGTGCTGTCATTGCAGTGAAACCACTCAAAACCACCTGTCATTTGCAGACAGAACGGAGTCGCATTGGTTCGGTATCTGTACAGCACTCTATTCTACGTCTCGCGGCGGTAGCAACCAAATTCCGGTTCTCACTATTTGTCATCGCTCGATCGATGAAACCAAGCGTCGTATGATTTAATCAAGACCAGAAGACATGAGAAATTCAGGCAGAACGTTCGAGGCAATACCACGACTGCCTGTCAACGTCTCTGAGGAACGTTCTGACGAGCCAGCGGTCGGTTATTTCTGCTGCTAAGCACGAAGGTTAGGCGCACCAATCACTTAGATTTGTCTTGTCATCAGGAAACTGCACCCGGGGATACTGCAGGCGTAGCTGTGCTGCTACATCTGGGGTTCAAAGGTTATCGGATGCTCTTCACTCTAATGCCAATCTGATCAATTCTCTATTTTTTTAAAGGTACATTCTGCCGGGCGAACGGATGAGGCGACACCGAAAAGAAATGCCAGGAAAAGGGGCTGATATCCGTTGCATCGCGTAGCTCTGTGTAACCACGGCCGTTCTGGAAGCAGTCTGAGGGTATAGTTCACGCCATGGAGCAATTCTATTCAATCGAGGGTCAGGGTCACGCGTTCCTTTCTCTGGTTCACCCACGATGGTTCCAAGATTGTCAAACTTGCAGTATTTCCAGCGATATTTGCAATGCAGTGAGAAACAGTGACGCGGAGCCTGAAGTAACCATTTGCTCTTGTTATCCTCTTTCATTTTGACGTTGTTTCAGGTGGCTCGTTATATGACTCCCTGTAACGAGTCACAACAATTGACACCGTCTGTGGTAGTGCCAGTGCGGTCTTGTGCATGGTTCGGTCTTCTCTCCCTCAAATCTCACTCTTGTGGTAAGGACGCAATAGAATAGTTCATCCGAATCTGCTGAACGAGACGTTACTATCAATGCAGTACTGTACAAAACAAAAATTCCTCGGATTTTATCATTGAAAGGCTCTCAATACGCAGAGAACGGGAGCTGAATTTTTGCGGCCCCCTGCCCGCTCGAACACCGCCAACGACCGCGTATCGACCATGCCAAGTTGCCTAACCCTGCATCTGGAGGATGAACTACGTGTGTGGTGTCTTTTCGTCACCTCTACTCCAATCGCACTGGGGTGCATTGCGAGTGCCGTTTGGGTACTTGCTACTTGGAATGGAGCTGCATACTACTACATATGCTCCGCAGATTTCCAGACTTATCTCGGCCTCCTGGTGGCTTAGATGGCACACACCCAACCATGCGTCATGTACGACCCATTCACGCATCACTCTCTGAGCCGATCTTTCCCGTCAGAAAAACGTTCACGAAACTCTTGCGAAAATCAACGAACCTAGACACAGCTGGGCCCCATTCGCAAGCGGATCAGTACGACGCTGTCTACGTCCGAAATACACCATTGCAAAGAATGCTGGAGTTTAAAACACCGGGGTCAGCCATTGGACAGTCAATGCATGACGTGGCTGCCCCGAAGATGAAATCTTAAGCGGTGTCACCAGTGATGATCACGAGTACTTCTGTTCTTCTTGGTACTTACGTGGCTTACGCGTGTTCATTACAGGCCGATGATCCCCTTTCTTGAAACTTCCCTTGGCCTCGAGCTGAGACTTCTTCCTGCCACAGAGTATCCTAGACACGACTCATTTCCGAAAGCCGTTGCAGAGCACAACGAAGTGGTGGGTTCTGTTCCTCGACTGTCATCGTGGGCGAGCTCAATCTCCTCTTGACTCTGAGTTCAAGTTGAACACCCAATCACAGGTACGCGCCTATCTCAGGTTGGCGGAGGATGGACATTACACACACCAGGGCCCGCCTCAGTCGAGTGGTTTCGAATTGAGCTGTACTTCACTGTGAGTCGCTGTAGCATTGATACACATTATCTTAGGTTTGTTTCTCTCTGTGTGTTGCCGGAGAGGCTTTAGCAGTAGATCGCATATGAAGAAGATCTGCGTCGCAGTCTCAGTCACGGTATGTATATAATTAAATCTTATCCAACTTGTTCAATACGAGTTGGTCCTTGTTCAGTAACGTCTCAATACTCTCGTAACCTATCGGCGGCATATATTCAGAAAAGGTCTGCAGACTCAGGACTGGATGGGTCCTCGGGGGGAGTCGAAGACGCTAGAATGTATTCAAGTGAGTGCTTCCTTCTTTCATGTGCCAAAACGCATTCATTGCCTCAGTTGAACTCAGCGATCCGTTCTTGGATTGCACCTCGTCTCTCGATGGGGTACTCGGAGATAAGTACAAACGACTATGGAAATTCAAGTATGATGAGGAGGCCGCTGACCGTTTCAACTGTGGACCCTGATTGCACTTCTGTATTCTTTCTCCCACAAACCCACTCGACCAAAATCATGCACTCGGAACACAAGTCCAGGAGAGGAAATCTGTTGGATGCACTGGCAGAGCAGATCGTTCATAATCCTGCCCCACTTGACCCTAGCCCCTACTACTAGTAGGGTGACGTTCTCGATGACTAATATTGTCATGCTGAAAAGCCTCAAGTACTCTGAACTAATTACAATTTATCTTAGCTAGCTGGTTCCGGACTTTCCACCATGCTTTCTTTGGTCTTGAGCTCAGCGTTGAGCTGACCCTTCTCTCTGGCAATGGGCCTCCGATAGGCCGCCGTGCTCCCAGTGTTATCCATTCCCCACGTTCCCCACGTTATGACCTGCAGGGTAGACCATTGCGCTCAGTCATGGCACCGCATAACACGCGAACTTACTTCCGATTCAGCCGGCTTTTTGTCCTTCAACGCCAGCTTGAAAGCGACTTGTTCTGGCATGAGATCACACTTGGAACAATCGAGTGGCTGGAGCAGGAATCAATGCACATCATTTATCCATGATTTATGTACGAACCTTCGCGAGCACAATGATAGGTGCACTACCTTCTGCATCACCCAGAACAATAGACACCGTGCATATTCTCCCATGCTTGAGCGCATTGAACATGAATTCACGCGTGTGAACGCCTCGTCGGAGTGCCGCCTAGGCCCTATGGCAATCGCCAATCCTCGTCAGCGCTAGAATGTAGGGGAAGAAACAAAAACGCGCAGGATTTGGAAAAGGAATTGACTCACCAATCAACAAATTCGGTATATTTACTGCATCCCTCACAGGGTGCTGGGAGGCCAACGACAGTCGTACTGCATAGCCCCGTCTCCTGGGTGTCGTGTCCGCCGAAAACCTGATTCAGTCGGAGGTACTCGTTTTCGGTGATGTACCATGACGCTAAGGGACTTCGTAGGTGATCGATTCTTGTGCTGGGTCTGGGATGACATCGACTGTCAGATATAGGAGAGCTCCTCTAAGAAAGGGAGTGACTGACAGGGATGAAGGGGACCTCTTGTTTGATGATTGACATCGTAGTACTTGGTGTTGCTTCAGGGGGTGCCGGGCGAATGATCAGGTATCAGTTTCTATACCCGCACGATGCCCTTCTGACTGCCGATTTTTCTGGTCCGTTCCAGGTCGGACATGCACCTCGGTCATTTAGTGTTTGCTTTAGTCACTGTCCACTGTCCAGGTCAGGAAGGGTCAGAGACGATATAAAAGCCAGCTTGGAATCAAGCTGTTGGATCAACCACAACTGCAACCACTCGCCACCCCATTGATTTCGCAGTGCCTTTCAAGCCCTCTGGTGTTAGCACCTCTCTCTCTCTTCCTCACCACGATTTCACGTCATGCAAGAGTTAGCTGACGCTGTCTATATTTTGATTATACCATCTGGAAACTCAATGCAGTGTCCGCTCTTGCCACTCAAACTGCGGAAGAGGAAGCACAGCAGAGCGACCTCGAGAACAACTAATGAACATCGCAAGTGGATTTCCCTTCACTGACCGTTGTCGCGCACCTGACCAAGCACATTAGCGCCTCTCAGATCGTTTCAGATCGACCTTCACCAGCAGAGGTTGAGTGCAAGGATTGTTGTTGATCAGTTGCTACTCCGTGTAGGACTAGGACATTGTGTTTTGTACTGGCTAAGTGTATGTCAATGTTGGAGTTCTTCGAGTTTGATGGGCAGGCTTCAAGCTAGTCACTGAGCCTACGTGTTCAATGTTCAATTGTGGGTAGTTTACTCCTAGCAGCGCCCTCTGCCAAAATTGATTTTCGGCCTGGCCAGGTAAAGATAAGCAAGGTAATGGATGGACGCAGGAGCTCGCCACACACGCGTAACCACCAAGGCCCATAGGCGCCTACCACTGCTTCAACCAATCCATCACGCTCCAACAACCTCTACCCAACCAAGACGTCTGAGCGTCATCGACACGAGTCTTCTTCTCCAGCGCATCCTGCTCGCGCATACGCATCGCGTCCCCTTCTTTCCATACCGCATCCGTCTCGAGATCAACCTCGAGAAGCGGCACGACGTATTGTCGCTTTCCGAGGATGAACCGTTCGTAACCCATATAACCGACGTAGAGAA
>JBBPJZ010000137.1:0-33724 GCA_038089015.1 Chalciporus aff. trinitensis
CAGCAGCTCCAAAACGCACAAACGGCCACTCCACAGCGGAATCCCCAGATGGCTGGCATGGCACCCAATACTGGCATGCCCACGATGCCCAATGGAACCATGAGCGATGGTGGTGGTCCAGGTCCAGTGTCCCCCCTCGGTCATCAGTCACCAGTCATGTCGCAACAGCAACAAATGCCCTCTCAGCTTGCGCAAAATGGCATGTTCCCCTTCAACCAGGGCCACGCCAACCCAGCGATGGATCCGCGCGTAACAGCCTTGAACTTTTCCCCGCAGATGACTGGAGGGATACCAAACAACATGAACATGAATCAACAGCGACAACTCATGCTCATGCAGCAGCAAATGCGGAATAACAACGGGAATATGAACGCAGTCCCGAATATGATGAATCCACAGCAGCAGCAACAAGCGTATGTGTTGGCGCAGCGTATGGCTCAAGCAGGGCCTTCGCAACCTGGTAGCAGCGGCGGTTCGCCCATGTCGGCATCTGCAGGTGACCAATTCCCCTCACTGCGCTCCAACTCAACGATTCCTGGCATCGCGCGAAGTGCACGTTCACCTTCCGATGGTATCCACTCACCCGTGACCCCGCGTGCGCCGTCGAGGCTGTCTCAACAGTCTCAGATTCAGCAGAACGATTATTCACTAGCGATGATGCAACCCTCGCATAGCACCATGCCTCAAAATACGGGACCATTCAACCCTCAAGTCCAAAACACCAACTGGCCGCAGAGTGGCCAACAGCCGATGCAGCAACAGATGGGGATGGTTGGTGGGCAGATGAATGGGTACTCGATGAGCTCGCCAACGAGTGCTGGTGCTGGATTCTTTGGGACAACGCCGTCGCCGTCGGGTCAAACATGGCCGCAACAGCAGGGTATGACGGGGAGTTACCCATATGGGCAAGCGATGAGCCAACCGCACGCGGCACCGGACCAGGCTCGTCTATCACACATGGCCGGCATGTCCATGCCTCAAAATATGAGCCCGATCGTGGATAGTTCGGGTGGTGCTCCTGGGGAGTATGACATATTTAACTACACCGGGTCATGATGTTTCCCCCTTTGGACACACATCTTCCTGTTCTTTCTCTCTCGGCCTGCTCCGTCGTTTCCTCACTCTAATCATCATTATCGCCTCGTGGTGTTTATCTTATACGATCCGTTTTCTCGCTATCTTTTTTTTTTTTCCTTTCAACTCTCGTTTCATGCTGTCAGGGCGTTTTGTGCCGAGGCTCGATCTCTTGGAATTGGGATGTTCGCTTCCTTCCTCGAGGTTGACTCGTATTCGAGCTTTCTTCCTGTTCTCTCGTTCCGATTTCGTCTGCAGGTAGTATACGTCGACTTTGATGGCATATCGCTTTCGCTTTATATAGTCTGCTATGAAGTAGGTCTGTCTGTATGCTGTAGAAAGAATGCTATTGAAAACATGGATACCATCTAAGGCACGACTTTGATTAACTTCAAGTTCAACACGTCAAGTTCATTCACTCGCTTACCAGGGTACTACGACGGCTCGGGATGGTGTTTACGAGACTTTCAGCGCAGGAGAAGGAGGCGTTCTTTGAACTCTTAGACGAGTAAGGGGCACTTCATTTCAAATCTCGTTTCAGGCAGTGATCAACATCCCCTGCACATTCTGCATCGCGATTGATTCATTGGCAGTGTTGATCATGATCCCACTATCTAAGAATTCCGAATCTGATCCTTGCTTTTGCGTTTCATTCACCACAGGTACTTCCAGTCCAGACCCGAGATATTCGGTCATGATGGCGCTCAGGAAGGCAGTACGGGCCCGGTAATATCGACAGCTGCTGCTGCGTCTATTGCACAGCGAGCAATCGCGGCGTCAGGCGCAGGAGGGGGAGCGGGTAAATCGAATAATCCATATGTTGCCAATCTGGTGCGTGACAGTCTTTGTGTTGTTGTTGGCACTGGGTTTCATGCGAGGAGGAACCCTCCGTCCCTGATCTACCCATTTCCTCTACGATCGCCCGCTCACGTGCTAATAACCGTAACGTCCCCCTCGCCCCCCTCTCTCTTGGTGCTCGCTAGGCATCCAATCCCGAGATTCATAACGCAGTAGGCCGCGTCGCCGCTGCCTCTCTCGCATTTTCCAACAACAACTCCCAAACGCAAGGCCCGAAATCAGACCCTCCCACTCTCCCAAGCCGCACTGCGAACCCACCCGTGACCCTTCCCTCTCGTGTGTCTCTAGAACAAGTCGCGATTCCAGGAGCGGAAATCGATAAGCTCGTGACAAAGAAGGTGGGTCACCTCCCCCCCTTTCTTGCCATGGAACACTGGCACTCATGCTCATGCTCATGCGGATGGGGATGCAAACGCGAACGCGAACGAATAGACGGGCGTTTTTGGGTCGTTCAAGAAACCACAAACGGCGGGGACAGTTATTCCCCCCGCCTTCACAACCCCCAAGAGCAGCTTCGGCCCACCCCCCGTTCGACGCACCACCTCCGACACGAGCAGTGGGGCAACGTCGCCTGCACCTTCACTCCCACGACGACAGGCCGCACCGGCACCGGAGCCGGAGGAACCAGAAGGGGAGTGGGCAGAGGTGTTGTATGATTATGGTAGTGAGGATGCAGGAGATTTGGCGATTGAGGCTGGGACGATGGTATTGGTGACTGCCAAGTCTTCGGATGATTGGTGTGTTCCTTTTTTTCGAATGGAACGTGCCGTTGATTGCCACTCCCTTTTAGGTGGACCGGTCAGATAGACGGACGAGGAAGAGAAGGACTGTTCCCAGCGTCTTATGTGAAGCTTTTATAACGGTTTTCAATCTCGGGTTGGAGGATTTACTGGCGACAAAGGATGGTTCATACTCAGCTGGATACAGCACGCTGGCCCTCACATGTAGAACAGCTATACTGGATACACCCAGTCTTCACATCGATACAATGGATGCATTGTGATTTGCACGGGGGAGGAATGAGCCAATCAAAACGACAGGGTATGGTACATTGCCAAATACAGAACGAGAGTGGGAGATAGATCGTGTAGGTACATGCAACAATACGGCTACAGCGGTGTGGGTGTCCATCGGAAACGCACCATATCAGGTATGAGAATACAAGCCAACAGAATGGTCGAGTCCATGATTGTCCGCGAGCACATTGCGTGATATGATGTGGGATTAGAGATGTGAGATGAAAAAAGATCGCCCGATACAAGAAGGAGAGTGGGAGTTTTGATAGAAGCAAGGTTTTGATGTCCGTTGCGTGGTCGTCGCCGCATTCCATCCTGGAAAGAGTTTAGACGTCGAGATGTTGATTTACCGCCGCTCGGAAGATGGACGATCGCGAGTGAACCAACCGTCGGAGAGCGCTGCCATGGCCCGGGGGATGGTGTTCGGGAGGTTCAACGATGGTCACGGCAGGAGGAACAGCGCAGCCTTTTGTTGCTTGAACGTCCCTGTCTTGAGTCTTCGTTGCCGCGATCCACATACGACTAAGGAAACCGGAGGACGCGCTGACGCTTTCCCTGATCCGAGGGGAACCCGTGTTGACCTTGGTCGATGCCCCATACACGTACGAGCTCACGCGCTTTCCCTGGGTTCCACCGTGTCGATTGACCACTCTGATCGAATACGGTTCGGGGACTACAGGACTGCGGTTCTCTTGACTCGTTGGAGAGGAGTGTCCGATCATCTTCACGGTCGCTGAAGATCTGATAGATGAGGTATCAGAGGGTTTCCTGCCTTCGCGGCGTGTCTGAGCGGGAAGAGAGCCAAGCACGGATCGTTTCTTTGACACAACCTTCCTGTCGTCGACTGCGTCCTCTGGGCTTGTGATCGAACCAGCCGAAGAACCTGAATCCTCCAACAGGGACTCTAACTCGGAGTCCGTGGCGCCTAAAGTGTCGGAGCTGTGACTGCTTGACAACGGTGATGGTGGCAGACGAAGCGAGGGATTCCGGCCCGCAGCATTGTGTAGTACGCTTAAACGACTGGTAGACATACGCTTCGCAAGACCACGAACCGTCGACACGATGGAAGAGCTCGCCGGCACCGACAGAGGGAGAGGCGGAATGGGAGGTGGATCCTCGCAGAGGGGAGTCGGCAGTGACTGTGCCTGTGCTCTCGCCCTCCCAGCTTTGACAACTTTCTCGAGAGCGAAAAGCCTAAGGTCCTGAGGAGACGCCGAGCCATCTTGCCGCACTGGCATGAATGGTGCAAAATGCTTGATGGCCTCAATCTCGTCGAACCGAAGATCGTAGTCCAAGAGGAAGAGTAGCTGCTTTTCCATGAGGTTGACCTCGGCAAGATCGAACACCGATGCGTAAGTCGACCAGTGCTTGTTTTTGGGGGACGAGTCATTAAGGTATTTCGCAGCAACGATGAGGGTCGCCAAAAACACTCTATGCCGCGTGCAGGGTATGCCTAATGGACAGATCTTAATTTGAGCGCAGACGGAACGGTTAAACTCACCCTTGGCCATCACCGGCAATTTAGCGCGGAGCCGATGAAGGTATATGAGAGTGGTGAGCAAAGTGGGCACCTGAACGTTCGATTTTAGGATGAGCTGCACGATGAAGTCTTCCAGGCTAGGAAGTGGAAGAGAGGGTGGCTCAGATGGAGCAGCGGCCTCGGCGGGCTTCTTTGGCTCGGATGGCACGTCCTTGACAGGGGTAAGTGGCGGGGTGGGCAGCGGAGGGGGAGCCTCGACGGGTTGTTTTTCCTCGACCATGATGACCTGCGCTGCCTGAAGGGCGATATGATGGACCATATCCATCGATACACGCTTTCGCATCAGGTCAACGAAATCACGGTCATGAAGGGAAGCGGGAAGGAGGGAAGCGGGGTGACGACGGTCGACGGACATGATTTAAAGGGAGTGACTTGATAGAAATTGTCGCGGAATGCCCCTTTGAGGGGGATTCTGACGTCTGGAGAAGAAATGAAGCAAAGGAGGTAGTGGACGGGCGGTTGATTGCAGCACTACCGATTTATATCTCGAACAGGACAAACAAGAAAACACACGGCGCGACGCGATTAGGTCACGGGATTGAAAAATCAACTCTGGACCAGGGCAACTCTCGGGGATATGGGGGATATGAATGTTAGGATGGTAGGACGGTGGAGGAGGAAAGGAAGGAGGGAATGTCTGAGGGAAAGGACTGGGTCCGTTTTATAATCTAGGGTCATTTCGATCCAGACCAGAGTGCAGTGACACCACTCAGGCAGAGTGATCGACGCGGTGCTAGTAGATAATTATAATTTCCGAGCAAGTCGTGTCGACGTGTCATGATGGTGATACTTGGTTATACTCCGAGTCGTGTCTAGACTCTAGTGTGCTGTGGAGAGTACAGTCGGAAAGATTTTTGAAAGAGCCGAGGCAGTGTGCGTTTACTCACTGTCTTCATATGCTTTCCGTCTCAGACTGGGTCACCACGCTCTCGCTGGTGTTCGGTGGTTGCTGCAGGTAAGTCCTCGAGTCTCAGCAATAGTGCTTCCATTCGCTCAAGGTCTCTCTAGCAATGCAATCACCACGGAACGGATCACAACCGAGAACCCTCATTCAGGTGTCCTCATCACCTTCTTCCAATTCTTCATCGTATCCCTATACGCACTTCCAAGCCAATTCACATTCTCTGTCCCACTCAAACCTCCCTCGAATGGTAGCTCGAAGACGGCCAACGGTGGTCCCCACTCCGCAACCACTTGGACAACATGGCTTCCCCGCTTGAGAAAGCGAAAAGTACCCCTCCTACCGTACTTCATCCAAGTTGCTCTCTTCTTCGTGCTTTCCACTCTCAACAATGCCGCTTTCGCATACGACATACCCATGACCGTACACATCGTCTTCCGAAGCGGTGGTATGATCATCAACATGGCTCTCGGCTTCTTAGTAGCAAAGAAACGGTATGCATCCCACCTACTTACATGTCAGTAATTCACTGTCAATCGCCATATCCCCAGATATACCCTACGACAAGTCCTGTCCGTCATCCTAGTCACGATCGGTATCTTCCTCACCACCCTCTCCGCTTCGAAACCCAAATCCCGAACTCCAGTCACCCAATCCACATCCCTCGACGTCTCCCTTTACGCACAAGGCATCTCCATCCTCAGCCTCGCCCTCCTCCTCTCCGGCTTCCTCGGACTTACCCAAGACTACGTCTTCGCGCGATACATCAAACCATTCGAAGCTCAGGCTGCCTCTGACCCACTCTCTCAGCCATCCTGGCAGGAGAATATGTTCTACCTCCACTCTCTCGCCCTGCCCCTCTTTTTCTTCTCGCGAGAGAGCATTACGACGGAACTCGTCAACATGAGCGCTAGTCCGAAGGTCTCCCTCGCGTCTCTCCCCCTCGTGGAAGCTTACCTCCCGAAAAGCTTGGACAGTCTCGGGCTTGGGATGACGATCCCAACCATGCTCGTCTACCTTTTCTTGAATACTGTGACACAGTTGTTCTGCGTCGTTGGCGTGAACAGACTCACGGGTCGTGTTTCTTCGCTCACAGTGACGCTCATCCTGACGGTGCGCAAAGCGGTATCGCTGATTCTGAGCGTTGTGGTATATGGTGGACAACGGAACACTCTGATGTGGATTGGGGCAGCGCTCGTGTTTCTTGGGACGATTGGATACTCGACTGGAAGTCGACCCAAGGAAGTCAAGGATAAAAAGGACTGATCCTGATATCCTCTTTAGAGTACTAGTGTTCGAACATTACATGGACTTACGGGTTCAATAGAGGGTTGACGACGACATTCGTGATAGACGTAAGTTAAATTACTGGCCTTATCGGGCGACACTATGTACTGTGTACAGGATTGGAACACAAACGACGGACAAAGCAACATGATGAACGGGGTCCTCTGATCAATCGAATTTTACGCCTCCTGGCCAGTCGCAATATCCCACGTATTCTTCATCAACGCAGCAGCTGGGTCTGTCGCATCCTGGATCTTTGCGAAACCGACCGTACCAAGCGTTGTCGCATAGTTGCGAAGGTACGGAGCGTACTAAAGAGGGCTTGAAAGTCAGACCTGTGTCGATACCGAGAGAAAGGAAGAGAACGAACCATTCTGCAGAAATGTCTATACCATGCCCAAGTCTCCCAGGTTCTCCACCCATCGCTAGTCCATGTCAACCGTTTCTCCCATGCTTCATCTCCAATCACACTCTGTCCATACGGGTTTTGGTGGGCATCGCTAGGTGAAGGAGCGAGACACGACACGAAGCCCTCGATCGTTTTTGCGAGTGCACCCTTTTGTTCGCGAGTCAGACTCGTGAATGCTTTCATAGCGGTCGTCAGCTGAGGGCTCTCCGCAGCGTCGTCTAAATAGCACCGGTCCACACATCAGTCGATGCACAAGTTGCAAAACAGTGAACGCATACCTTGCTTAATGGGTTTCACGTCCGCATCGACTTCCATGCTTGCCACGTCTGCTCCCCCACTCGCTTTGACCCGCGCGATACTATCATCCTGCTCCTTCCTCAACGCCGCCACTTTCCGCCTCGCGACCATCACTCTCCCATTCGCTTTATCCAACGCACCCTTGATCAAATCCCATTCAAATGTGCCTATACAACGTAGACCGCTCGCGCTCGTGCCATCTCCAGGACGACCATGGCCCCGACTCGCCGAAGCGTTCCCAAACACCCACGCAACGATGTCGGAAGGGTCCACGATCTGGTATTGCATCAGCTTGTCAAACACGATCCCAATCATCTGGTGGTTCCGTCCCCAGAAAGCAGAACAGGCATTGAGAATGTCGCTCTTGGCCTCATTTGCATCGCCACCGCCTTGCGCAGGTGTGGGGTTGGCGAGACCACGGAGAAGAGGAAGGTAGCGCTCGATGGCATTGAGCAGGTGGGAGAAGGAGCGGGAGCCAATCGAGAGGAGCGATTGCATGGCTATGGTGCGGCAGAGAGCGTCGATGGATGTGTAGGGGTACGGTGCGGAAGGGATAGATTCGAGGGTTGTTCTGAGCGTATCTATATGAGACATCACTTCCTCGGCGCGGGAGCGGCCGCGAAGGAGATCGAGCAGAGGTTGAGTGGCATCGTGGTAAGGGTTCGCTACAAACGGTGAATAAGGGAAGGGAATAGCAGAGGTGTCGAGACAACTTACAAGTATCTTCATACTCAAAGTCGGGCCCAGGTGGCTGGTTGGGGATCACGCTTGGCTCGTTCTGCATAGGCTCAGGGAGTGTCTTGAGAATCCGGTCATGATATGACAATCGTATCTCAAGCTCAGCTGAACGACGGATGAACGAGCGTTTGGGATGATCCTCAGGCAGCGCAAGATCCGGAACCCTGTTCAGAAAGAGTTGAATTTCAAGTCAGGGTAAAACCAAACCACAGCTTGACACTCACCATTCTTTCCAAACCCATTGGAACCCAAAGTTACTCATGTGAACGGCAAACCAGTCAGCGAAACGGCGGGCGACTTCGGGGTCAAGTCCATCCCCCAGGGCAACATACAGCTTTCTTATCGACTTGCCGACCGCAGGGCCAACGGTAGACGGAGAGAGTTTACACAACTCGGTTATGAGTGCAATGTAGTAAATCGACTTATGCGGTGACTCGGGAAGTAAGAACAGAGAGCCAAGGATAGTCTGTCAGGATTGAGTAACCGTCAACCCGGACAGTTAGAATAGGTAGAGTTACCTCGATCACGACGCTCTCGAGTTGCCAGTTTTTAGCATTTGGGTCCTCTTCAGTGGGCGGAGCACCAGCCCTAGGCTTGAACGTCCCTGATGTGCACCACTTGGGGTACTCGAGGAGCAGTCTTGCACACTCCTTTCGGTTTACTTCAAAAATATTAACCATATCACGAACATTCGAGCGGATGAGGAATCCAGAGATGCTCATGGACTCTGGAGTTATCTGGAGAAAATTCAGCGTGACGTGCGAATCCCGGAGAGGAGGAACCACAACGCACGGTATTGTCAAAGAGATGGAAGAAATATTCGGGCCACTCCTCTTTCTTCACTTGGGCATCTTCGCCCGCATCTGTTGCGAGGCCATCAAGTTCAATCACTTCGGGTGGTACGAGGATGGATGGCAACTCGAAAGGTGGAGAGATAGCAGGGTCGAGGTCTGGGTACTCCAGATATGGCTGTGGGACGCTACTCCATCCATCCATGAAGTCTGACGCATCAAGTACTTTCAGAAGCGCTAGACCGCTCTCAAGGAGCTATAGGGCAGCACGTCTGAGTCGATGAATAGGGAAACGCGACTATATGCGCACCTCGTCTGTGCCTTCGAGAAGTGTACCATCGGAGCATTGGAGAGATACCAAGGGCTGAACAAGAACCTTGGAGGAAACAACTGATTCGTTGAAATTCTGGATCGCTTTGATGATTTCGGTGGTGTTGGATGACAAACTCTTCTTGATGACTGCTCCGGCCTGGGAGCCAAGGAGTTTGTAAACATGAAGCAGACGAGAAGGAGAGACATACGATCAGTAATCCCTCTATGGCACACAAAGCAGCATTTTTGCCTCTCCCGTAAGACACACCGAACTCGTCCAGGACGGCTGCGAAGGATTGGAGGAGTGCAGACATGGATTCAATAGAAATCACTTGGGCCACCATCAAATGTGCGAAGAAATGCATCTATTACGAGGGTTAGTCGGATGACTAGTGTGAGGGGGTCGACATACGCAGAGACGGATGTCTCGCCACGCCAGCTTATCGAGGTGGCCCTGGAATCCCTTCCAAAAATCTTCTAGAACTTGCTTGCCAAGCGAAGGTGCGGATGTTGACCCAGAGGCTGCCTCTGGATGTGGCTCGGAGGGTACTGGGTCGTGCAGCAAACGAAGGAGTGCTGCATAGTAGGGGATCTTGTACGGTTGCTCTGTGACACTGGGTTCGATTAACACCAAGCAGCAAAGACCAGAGGATACACACACCCCAGACGAATGCCCTCAGATACTGCAGTGAGCGGGGTTGGCCCTTCCAGGATCTGTTTTGCAAGCCGAGGAACCTCTTGGACGGGGTCCTGGTCGGCGCGTCAGGACTAGGAGCTCATCGCAGAAGAGGGCGACTCACGACTTCGCCGAGCTTCATGATGGTGTTTTTAAGGATTTGGTCTGGGGTGTCATATTCTCTACGACGGTCATGATAGTCCCAGTCGTCTGTAGTATAGAGGTTTATTCGAGCGAGCTGATGTCGGGTTTCATAAGACCTCACCTCGCTCTCTGTTATGTCGTCGACGGTGAGGTCCACCTCCTCCTCTGTGCGGCGGTCTGTCGTAGCTCATTTTATTGTCGTGCAGATCCCTTGTCTCTCCTTTTTTTTTCTCTGCTAGACAAGCAAGTTTAGTACTTACTTACACTTCCAACTTCAAAACCTTGCCACTGAAGTAGTTTGTCTGTCACGTGCTCTCTTCCGACTACTACCACCAGCGACGGGCAGCGACCACTGGCATTGGCATAGTCATTCACCTGCTGTTAGAACGGGCAGGGTAGGTCATTATATCGATCTTGTACAACAAAATCAACTGAATTATTCTCCAGGCCTCATGCGAACACATGCAATGGGCCTTGTCAAGACTAGCTCGTAGCGTACACAGTCGGGCAAGGTCTCCCCATCTTTTTCGTACAGGTCCGGTGACCGTACCTCATGCACCCTCCATCTCCCCTCCGTCTTCTCGCTCCATTTTCTCTTCCTCTTTTATTGGTTCACAGTCGCAAGTGTCACTAAAGCCTAGACCTCCGCAAGTAGACGACTCATTCCATCATACTCCAAACGAACTTTCGCGTCCCTCAC
Source organism: Chalciporus aff. trinitensis (assembly GCA_038089015.1). NCBI lineage: Eukaryota > Fungi > Basidiomycota > Agaricomycetes > Boletales > Boletaceae > Chalciporus > Chalciporus aff. trinitensis. Next base: position 10,744 of record JBBPJZ010000137.1, read on the forward strand.
CATTCTCTCAAACGACGCCGTCTACTAATTTACAACTTCACGTGCACGAGTCCGACCTCCTGCCAGTGTCCGAACCGTCTCCGCCAGAGCTGCACAATAATCCCGAACACCACGCTTACCCTCCTACCTCATACCTACAATCACCCCTCCCTTCTGCACGGCTTGCGATAGTTGCTGCCCACGCCGTTCGTCAAGCCTGCAGCGCGGGTACCTTCCGTGACGCATTCTACATCATCAACTCTCTCCACTCCTCCCAACATGCAAACTCCCGTAAATCCGAACCCCTTAAGCTCCCCTTCATGCCTGCCTTCGAGTTCGTACCTATCACGTTCGACAAGCAAATCTCTCCGAGGCTTTCTGCCCATGTCATGTTACACCACATGCTTCGTCACGAGTCCCCTCTCAAAGCCTACGAGACTGCCCAGACGTTGATGAAAACGGGTATTCCCCTGCGAGAGAAAACTCTCGTAAAAGTCACAGAGGCACTATTACAGGCTCCTCCCACCGTATTCAGCGTGCTCAAGGAGAAAGGGTCAACTATGTTGCGTCCCGCCAATACCGGTTTCCTGTCGAGAGATTTGCCAATCGATCTGGACAAGGTCAAAGAAGATGGTCCCCACTTCGCGTTGATGCTTCTGCTCAAGGCTCGCGAGAACCGTCGACAGTGTTCAGACCGTGCTTTCGAGGCGCTCGTCAACTTCTGCTTGTTGCAAGGCGAAATCATCATGGGATCTCTACTCTTTGTTCTTATCGTCAAGGACTACGAGATGAAGATGCAGAGCGCACAGGAAGTGAAGGCGAGGATATTGGCACAGGAGGAATCTCAGGGTAGTGCCTCGCCAAAGCTGGTCGAGCGTTGGCAGGAACTCAACCGCACGAGAATACCCTCGAAAAAACTGTTGAAGGCTATCACCACACAGTGTGAGGAGGAACTCACCGATGACCCCGAATCAAACCGCCAGGATGCGTTGCAGGCTTTAGCCAACTTGGCTGGCCTCATTCAGAGGCGGTCGATGCCTTTCTCCGATATATCCCATCTACTTCGCGCTCTTTACGCTTGTCCAAAGGTTCCAGATCCAGTCAAGATAGATGATGGTCGACAGTCGATCAACGCGCACCGGTACTTCCATCGAGTCATCTTCGGTCTTCTGAGCGATCTTCCAACAAGGAAGAGCAAAGACCCACCTGGGAAGCACACAGGCAAACATGTCTCCGCATCGCAGGTCATGCCCCCGCTTTCCCGTGAGACGTACAATTCTCTCATCCACTATGCTCTTCGTCATCGCATGTCGGTTTCGCTCGCCCAGGATGTTTTGTACCACATGGAACATGTACGACGACCTCCCCTCAAACCGGACACTGCCACATACAACATTATTATACGGTCTGGAACGCTCTTGAGACAAGACCAATTAGTCTCGTACGCTCTCACAGAACTACGGAAATTGCAGGAGAAGAAGGGTAGAGCCGTGTCTCGTTCGCCCTCTAGACCTCTCCCCCAAACACGTGTGTTACCCAGCCTCCCAACAGACGCGTTCACATTAACGTCTTACATTACACATCTCACATCGACGGGGAGACCTCATGTTGTTGCAGACATACTCTTCCAGGTCCTTCCCGAGCTATCCATTGTCGATCATCCATCATGGGGCGACAGTCCACCTAGCGCTCATGATCGTGCACTCATGGCCCGTCGTGCACGAGAACAACGCCTCCGCCGAGCTGTCGAACTCGGACCGTACTTCTTCACCGCCGTCTTGAATGCGCTTTGCAAGACTGGCAAGACTGGCCTCGCCGAGCGTGTTTATCTTCTCGCGAAGAAAGCCGAAAAAGCGAGTTGGTTGAAGCGGATGGACGAAGACACTCATGAAGCCGTAGAAGGATGGTGTCTCCCCATTCACGCATACACGATTATGATACAGCTCTATGGGAAGGAAGCGCGGAAGGGCTTCAGCTTCCGCCCTAATACCCGGGACGGGGATGGACCCCATAGGTGGCAGCCACGGACGACTGGGAAAAACACTGTCAAAGGGTGGGCGTACTATGTTCTCGCAAAGGACGCTGTTGCCAGCAGGCACCGGTCGCGGCGAATAATCGGTCTCCGGATGGGGGTAGTCCTCTATCGTACCATGACCCTCGCCATCCAAGATATCTACAACTCCATCACACGCCTCGTTCCCGATGCTCAGCCTCGGATATACCACCTCGAACCCGACGCTCGGTTCTTCAATGCGGCGCTTGAGATCTATAGTCGGCAACCCGGCATGGTACGTCGAGGGTTGAAGACGAGTCCTTCGCATTGGCGGCGGTTGGAGAGGAGAGCGATGGTACGATATTCGAGGCGGGGTGTGGTGAGCAAGTTTAACCCGTTCTTGATGCGTATCCTTCAGGGGATGGTGGAAGCTGGGTACGCGATTCCGAAGGCGTACAGGGGCTTACTTCTTGGGAGCGCGTTGGAAGGGTCAATGAACCTTCGTGGTATCCCTTCGCTGAATCGTCAACCGCACGCATACCCCAAGCCGAAGGGGCGGTTCTTGCCGCATGTGCTGCAGACGAACAAGGAACGTGGGCTTCCCATTCGGCGGGATGAGTGGAAGAAGGCGGGGCACGGGTGGAGAGAGCGTAGACGGAAGCTTCTTGAGCTGAAGAGACAGCAGATGACTCAACGGACGCGAAAAGTATGTTAATGGTGTATAATAGGATAGAGAAATCGATCATCACTTGAGTGGTATATCATAGACTGAGGGGTGCTCTAGCGTCTAAAAGGCTCATTCTGGGTCATCTTGAGCATTAGGTGGTTTGAAATATATGGTCATCTGCCTCCCTGCAACCTGCATCCGTTTCCACTGCACACCGACACCATCTACAGCTGCTATGATCTCACCCAGAAGCGCATCCCTGTCCTCCTTAGTGGGAAGACGCTGTTGGGGTCTCGTGGCTACGGAGACAATGAGCCGGTGACCCTTCTCGAGGTGACTCCTTCCCTTTCGCAACTTGTGCTCCAGATCGGCCTTCGCGACACCATACAAGAGCTTCACCTCCTTCGGAGCCTCGCTCGTCCTCTGTCCCGTCCTAAGCGCCTTCTTCATCTGCTTAAACTTTTCCTCCAACTCCGCCTTGCTCACGATCCTCACGATCGGGTTCTCCGCGTTGTTCGAGACAAGCTCCACACAATACCGCTGCAAATTCGTCTCTTTGAGGATTTCCTTGAGCGGCCGTGGGGTTTGTGACAACTTGCTCGTCCTCGGATCGACGACATGGACCATTTCGAAGGGAATTTGGTTGTTCGTCGGTCGACGTTCGATTTTTTGGTGGTCTGGGGTGGTAGCGTCGGAGGGTTGTTCTTGGACCCAGTTACGTGGTGCACGGGGGACGACGAGAGGGGTGGGTGGTTTTTGGGTGGTGCGGTTGGTAACATTGGAGGGGAGGGGTCCTAGAGGGAGGCGGGAGGCTCGAGTAATGATTGTACGCGTGTGGGGTATTCGGTAGGCCGAACGTGTCAGCGCACGGAGCTGACCGTGCATAAATGGGCCTATGGCTGACCGTCAATATTATAAGTATATCTTCATGCCGCGAACTGGAGAGACTTACAGCTATGTTGCATGTTCGGGAATGAAACGAATCCGAGTGGTGGACAGTATTTTCTATTTCCAGAAGGCGGTTGTTTGGCGTTGTTAGAGTCAGAGGGTCTTGCACAACATACACAAATACCACGGTATGCAGACTGAATTTTCTGGGTTGATTTCCTTCCATCTCTTCCATCCAATGTGAGTACAGAGTCTCTTTTACGCTTGAACGCATCTTTTCTTCGATGTCACCGGTATGATGATACCCTAAATGACACTTTAACGAGTATGGGGACTTCGCCGTCCAGTCTCTCTTTCGTTCAGCATATAGACTCGTCTTGAGGTTGTATGCAGGTACGGACGCAGGAGTAGGCGCTTCTGTGCAATGAAAGTGTGTGGTTATAGTTATTTGACCGGGTTTTGCTATTCTTCTTTTTGTTTCCTCCATGACAACTTGATCCTGATCACCTTATTCCTCTAGGATGTGATGTGGTCGACGGCAAGATATCATTAGCCATGTAATCAAGCCGCACGATCGGTGAGTAACACATTCATTACTCTCTTGGCCTTTATTTGTTCGTCGGTGGGATGAAGGAAAATCAAATCGAGCATGGGGGGTATTTCATGACTCCAGTCTCTCCTTTGCTCTGCTTGCTTCTTCGTCTTGAGGAGGCTTGCAAATGGGTGGGGGTGTTGGCGTTCCATGCGATGTGGTTTTATTGAAGTTATAGTTATTTTGACCGACCAACCTTCTTTACTCTATCAATATTTCGTTATGGATTACTGATACAGCTTTACCAATAGATGACCACATCCTTCATGCGCAGACACAATACTGGAGAAATAGAGTGGGGAAATGAGTAGTTTGGTGTACCCTGTAAATCGACATGTAATATACTAGTGTGTGTGAACTCTATATCCGCTTGGAACCCTCCTATTCCTACGAAATGACTAGGTGAGGGAAGCTATACAGTAAGTCTTCAATATTACCATCGTGCCCATGCACGCTGTATTAATAAGACTCGGTCTGCCGTCGTTCCTCCCGTCTGGCAGCGGTCGTCCGGAATAACCATGCGAGATTCTCATACACAACGAAGGTGACGCACGTCCCGGGAAGGACGCGTACAAGGTTTGTTCCGAGGCCACGGTAGAACCCTTGAAGGCCTTCGCCTTTCCAGGTCTGTTTGATGATGGTTGGGATATTGGGGTATATGTGTGTAGTGGCGTTGTTCTGTTCAGTGACATCATCCGTGAGCCGGGTCTACAAGCGACATGACAAAGGATGCTTACTTGAAGACGTGAGCGAATCACTTGGTATGGGTACGTCGTTGCTAGTGCAAACAGTTTGCTTGCACCAGACATGACGGTATACGCCGTGTTAGACTGAAGGGAAGATAAGTCAACGGTGGGCGATCATCGAAGAGGTCTTGCACATACCAGTTTATCATCCTCTGGTGTCATTGTTTTTCCCGCTTTCGCGAATTGTCTCCGTTTTTGCTCGAATCCCCACCGTTTCATCTCTTCGTATGCCATGAACTGTAATGCGCCATTGCCGACACCTACGAGAGCGAGTGATGTTCCTTTCCATAGACCCTTCATGCCCTCAGTCTTCCATATCGAAGAGAACCCGTCTGTTCCGGGGCGTGTCAGTACCCAGGGAGAAGACAGGGACAAAGTACGCACGCCAGAGTCCCCTGTATGACGTCGGATCATCCGCCCGAGTGGTGAACATGCGTACTTTGACCACCCATATCGGATTTGTCATAATGGCTGTTACAGCGCCTGGGAAAACCGTCAGAAATGCTGAGAAATATCATAGAGAAGGTGGATGCGCGAACTTGCTTGGGCGGAACAGAGCAGGTAGTCTCCGGGGGAGAGCCGGAAGTTTGGGTCGTCGCCCGAAGCGCGTTTCTTGAGCATATTATAACTAACCAAGCACACCATTAGTATTTACGCGTATTTCGGGGCATTTTGGAGCGTACAAGAGAAAGTAGAGACCCCAGCTGGATGCATTACCTGCGATGTTGGGTCCTACGCCGCGGTAGAGACCTTTCCAGCCTTGCTCAACCTTGATATCTCGCAGTGAGTTCCATATTTGTTTTCCGATACCGCCTTGTGGTTTTGATGTTGATACTTGGAGTTTCACTTTGAGAAGGTCGAGAGGGTGCATGCAGAGAACGGCGACAACGCCTGCGCCGAGTCCTGCTGCGGCATGGTCCTGGAAAGAGATAAGATGATGACGGGTGAGAATAAACACGAGTACGAACGAGCGCAGATGTTGGAAAGAAACTTGGTGAATCTTTGCTGGTCATACCACTCGGACGAGTCGGGTAAAGACACAGAAGTGAGTTAATAATGTGCCTTACATAAGGGACAAGTACGAGGACATGTAGTAGATTCAAGCATCCCGTCTTCAATATCTTGTATAAATCTTACGCAGATCACACTCACTAACGATCTTGTACAACGTCAACAATGTATTATGCTTGGAATGGGTCACCATGAATCCATTTCTTCGACTCAGAATCTGATTGCAAGTCTGACTGGCTCAAAACATAACTTGCGACTCTATCAAAACATCAAACATTTTTCGTGATGCAGGTCTAACTTGAATGGTAGTGTGCTAATTCTGCACCCAATCATCCATCATCTCCCTACGGGTACCAGTGTTGACAGTCACGGCTTGGTTTTACCGATAACAGTCACTGCCTTGACCGATAACACATCCTCCTGACCTAGACTTCTCGGGCGCTCGTTTCATCCCGGGCAGGTTATAAATGGGCCCGTGGGGCGGGTGTATTTGGACCAGGCTTGTCTCTCCTCTCTGTTCTCAGCTCGGCTTGAACTAGAGACTTGGACCTCTCGCTTCGCTCCGCTGTCAACGTCACCGGCTTACACCACGAGTGTTACGACCAGACGAACCGAGCATCATCATCAATCCCGGGTTCCATTCCTACCCCATCCTTCTCTCCGATTCTTCATTTCCTTCCTTTGCCCTGCACGATGTGGTTCGCCAATCTCTTCTTTTCAGCGCTTCTTCTCGCAGTCAGTGTCAATGCTGAAACCCCCATGCTCCACCTGCGAGCAGTAGACCATGCCTCCATCGGTCTGGACAAGAGGCAAGTCAGTGTCGGCACTGGCACAGTACCCCCTGCGTGCACCTCCATCTGCAACCCCGTCAACGCCGAGGTCAACTTGGTAAGTACCCCACCGTCCTCATCGTCTCCCTCTCTTCGCACTCGACACTCCACAACGCCAAATATCGGAGTTACAATCCGTGACAGATGCTCGTGGTCTTACTCCGGCTCGAGATCCGAACGCTGACACGCCGATCTTCTGCATAGGGGTGTCCAGTAACAGCATGTTGCACGACCGATTTCGAGATGGCCTACTACGACTGCCTCCAATGCGTTGGAACATCCCTTAACGCGACCAACTATGCGACAGCGCAAAATAACTTGAATTGTATGTGCCTGTCTCCATGATCTGCGGTTCCAATGATGGACAGGAACTGATTTGGCATGCATTTTGATGTATGTAGTGCTGTATACCACATGCGTCGATATGGGCTATGTCCTCCCTCAACTCGCTCTTCCCGGACAGTCAGCTAGCGGTTCCACCACGGGCGTCGTGACTGCCCCCTTCCCTTCTTCAACCGGCTCTACGTCTAAATCGGCAGCGAGTGGCAACGTCAATCGGGCTAGTGTCGGGACCTTGATCGGTGCGACGGTTCTTCTTGGCATCGTTGGCCTATGGTGAGGTCGTCAAGGAGGATGACATGGTCATGACGCACGATGATGAGCCCTGCACAATTTTAAAAACAGATTATTTCCAACTATGATACCATTGGACCATAGCACTCCTTTATTTCTCGGTTTATCGGTATCCGATCTTTATGGACGCACTTTTACACTTAGTTGACCACGTATAACGCGTAGTCGTATTGCTTATATCTCTCTGTTCATTTGTGTTAGGAGTGTACGGGGTGTAATGCACACACAGAGCTGCATAGAGCACATTTTTCAACCCAAACAAGCGAGAAAAAGTTCAGGACATATCCAAACCAACCGGGTCAATCGAGCTTTGCTTGCATCGTCTTACACCGTGCATCCTTGGGTGTCTTGCGGATCGCCTGCCGAACTCCAAGATCACCAAGAACGTCTTCCGCACCCGCGAGGATAGCGTCGAAAGGTGAGGTACGGTGGAACTAAAGTAAGCGAGTCAGTGATCGTGATCGTGATGAGTATCAAAATAAGGAGTGGGAAGGACGTAAACAATGGGAGGTGAGAGATGGGGAGGAAGAATTGCATCAGCAAGTCAGGAGAGTGGACGCACGTTCTCAATGACCTTTCCCATTCCTCCCATCGTGATACCTCGTCCACCAAACATCTGTGTCGCATCTTCAGCAGTTTCACGGCCAGCACGGGAAATGAATCTACAAGATGCAGGTCAGTATGCAAAAACAGTCAGGGGTCAGACATGGACGAACCTTTTAAGGAGTGCAATAGGTCCTGCAAGTTTATCCGATTGTTCAGCGTAATTCATCTACAGGTCAAACCTGTTTGAGCGGAGGTAAAGAGCATTAGGAAAGGAATGAACGTACATTGTTCATTTAGTGAGTGATATTCTCTATCCATGCTTAGCATACTTCTACACGTTCGATCATCAGCGCGAGCTTAGCACGAATAACAGCTTGGGAATGGAGCGGCTTCTTGAACGCGATGCGTTGATTCGTCCACCTATGCACGAATCATCAGCAATGCAAGTGGGTCGCTAAACGCCCACAGGAAACGTACTTGAGACATTCCTCCACGACCACCCTCTGGGCTCCCAAACTCGTTGCGGCCACCATCCACCGTTCGTGGTTAAAGTTACTTAGAATGACATAGAGACCCTGCCCCACTTTTCCAAGCATGTGCGAGGAAGGAACACGTGCACCATCAAAAGTCACATAGGCAGTTCCTGCTGTGGACGAGTAGGACGTCTTGACAGCTTTGGTGGAAACTTGCTCAGAACGAGGAATGAGAAGGACCAGAGGACCTTTCTATGGGTGCTTATGGGGGCAAACCAAAACTAATCGAGAGAGAAAAGTACGCACGTCGGTTTGACACAAGGTAGTGAAGTAGTCAGCGAACATGCCGTTCGTTATCCACCTGTCAAGTGAACACAGTCAGCATCGTCCCACCGACTCGGGCAATAACGACACACTTCTTGGTCCCAGTGACCACCCAATCGTCACCATCTTTGACTGCGACCGTTTGCACACCTGCAACATCACTTCCTGCGAATGCTTCCGTGATCGCAAGTGCAATGAACTTCTTCCCCCCAAGGATTTCGGGAACATATTCAGCTTGAATGTCTGGCGAACCGAAGTTGAGAATTGGCGGTAGAGCGATGACACCACCATTGAGCAGCCCATCGACGAATCCACGGGTCCCAAAACGAGCCATCTCGAGGTTGAGGACGAGCTACGTCGAACAAAGTTCCAGCGTGAGCGAACGAGAATGAGGACGACGAAAACTAATGAAACGTACCTCGTGGAAATGGTCGAATTCCTCCGTTTTGATCACACCACCCATGAGCGTGAGGCCCTTGAGGTGTTTACCAGGTCCAATACGCATCGCCAAAAAGTTCATTGTGCTGAAAGGAAGCGTGTCCCGAGCCAACGTTGACATGGACACCTCCGTCACGTCTCTATTCCTGCATGAAAAGCAACGCCAGGACTCGCCTCAGATTATCAACCAACTCCTGCGAAATCCGCTTGCCATTGTCCTCGCACCGAATGGCTTCTGCGTATACGTCCCCCACGAAGAACGTCCGAACGGCCTTGTGGAACCGGCGGTGCGAGTCGGTGTAGTATGGACTGTGGAATCCAGGATTGAGCCATGTTGGTTCGGCGTAGGGGATGCGGGAGATTGCATCGGGCGCGGGAGGCTTGATTTGTTCAGACTGTCCGCGAATGGTGCCAATCTGAAGACGAGCGTATTGAGGACGAAGGAGGACTTCGTGGCGGTGGAGACCGAAGAAGACCTCGGTAGCGTCTTTTCCGGCTGGCGTGGTCCGCGTTATGGCGGACGTTGAGTCGAGGCTGATAACGAGAAATGTGGGGGTGACTTACCGACGCCGGCCGCGTACAGGACGTTGGACCCTCCAGGGTGAAGGTCCGCGAAACGGGAGGGGTTGTAGACTTTTGCGTCGATGACTATCCACTGGAAGGATATTGGATCTGAGTTACAAGTACCTAGGACCGGACAGCAATTGTACTTGCCAGGCTACCTTCCTTGTTGTGCTGCATTGTCCAGTATTTCAACGCATTGAGCAGGGGTAGTAGTAGTATGCGGAGCGAGCCTACCTGCGCAACCTCGTCAAGGGTGAACAACTTTAGATCCTTGGATGCCATCCCGAATGTCTTAATGTATTTAAATCAGAAGTCGTGCATGGCTTGAACAATAGTTGTTATCTGAGCGCATGAACTGACATATTTGCCACGAAAAGGCTTTACCTGTTGTTGTGGCATCCCAGCTGGTACTAGTGGTAACCCCTATCTATGCCATTGTATCTCCTCGGCATAGCCTCCGGCATTTTCCGGGGGCTGAACTCGAGTGGCGATGGATGAGATAATAGCAAGACGACACCACCATCCGCACCATCCACACCATCTGCACCATCTGCACTGTCCGCACTGCCCACACCGCCATGCAGGACTCCATGATGGAAATCGATGACCAGCCCTCACTTGCTACTAGTACAGCAATTGCCACAGCTCTTAGCGCTTTTGATCGCATGGTCGAGGAAGAGATTGCACGTTCTCTGGATCAACTCTCGCTTAGCTCCCCTCCCCCACCATGGTTAATATTGCATGCTGTCATAACACATGACGCAGACTTAATACCTCGGGGCCTCAATTCATTCGAGCTGTCGAGATTTTTGGAAGACCCACGCCATGCTGGTCTTAAGACTTTGCTCCGGGAATGTTGGGAAAAGAAATCTTATCATGAAATACAAGATTCTCGTACGTTGACTCTGCTTTTCATGTTCTCGTGCTCATCATTTTGTCTGTAGCACTCCTTCAATGCCCGATTTCACAAAGCTCCTCAAACAAGTTGCTCAATCCCTCTCAGCGTGAAGCCTTGGACATTGGCATGCAAAGCCCCTATAAGGGCAATGCAGTCGATGCATTCAAGGAGTATCTCACCACAAATGACAAGTCATTCAATAAACACTTTGGGGATGATACTCGACGATATTATGGGAAGTTTTGCTCTATTGTACAAAGTTCAGGTATGGGGAAGACCCGTCTTCTACTTGAAGTAATATTTTCATTTATTAGGTCTGATGTGTCAGCTAACATTATCTCTCTGGGCAGCTTGCAAAGAAGGGTGTTTATGTTGTCTACATGAACATACGTCACCGTCATGACAAAGCTGGCTATCCTGACCGTGACAGGGTACCAGCAGACATTCTGACTTGTCCATGTCAGGATTCAACTGAGTACACATACATATGCCACATATTCTTTTCAGCTTTGTTTACAGTGCTTCATTTGGAGTTGAAGGATGAAGCCACCAGGTCCAATTGGCATGAACACATGTGTGCTACTAGTGAGGAAGAACATAGGTATCGTAATCAATTCTTTGCAAAGTTGCAGCTAGAATATGATAGGGTGAGTGTGATCATTTCTGATATTTGACCAACATTGTTTATCTTGTCATTGCAGCAACTTGCTATAGTCACAGGCATAGGGGTATCTAGTAAGCATAGAGATTTTCCTGTTGCTCAATGTCATAGATTGCTAATTTTCCCTGCAGCAGCTTATACTCTGCGTGTTAAAAAGAGCATTCAGATGATGTTTGACTCTTATACCCCCTTGGCCAAGGTAACAGGGGGTGCATCCACACATGAGCCCAAAGTTGTCATTGCTTTTGATGAGGGCCATGTGCTGTATGACACAGATAACTTCCTTCGTGCCCCAGTGATTCTTCGTACCATCAAGGAATGGTCCTCATATGAGATGTGCCCAATTTGGGCAGTATTTGCTTCAACAACATCAAAGGTTATTCATTTTTCCTCTCCAGAGCCTCTCTGTAAGTGATTATTTCTTTTATAGTCTATTTCATTTCTTACTTGACATCATAGTTTCCTCTGCAAGGGTTTCAGCACATGGAGAACAGCTCTTCTGCCCTTTTACACAATTGGGATGGAATCATGCAGCTCCAACATTTGGTGAACCATTGGATGACCTTGCAAAGGCTAAAAATATCTGTAAATATGGTCGGCCCTTGTATGTTGCTGATTTCCTTCCTTCCCTCATTTATTGCTAATCACTTACTGTTTGACTTAGATGGGCCTCCATGATAAGGGAAAAAGGCTCATCTAATGTTGGCTATTCATTTGCAGAAATTTTCAGCACTGCATCAGATAAACTGAGTTCCACAGGGAATGCAGAAGATACAAAATGCTTTACAGTCTCTGTTCAGTCACTCTCTGTACTTGCACAACGATTTGGGCTCGACATCTCCTTTGGTCATCGCCAGGCTGTGGACTTTGTTCAAGCTTCAGTGGCCAGCAATCTCCGAGTCTGTATCAAGACTACTGAGGATTGTTTCTGGAGTTTTACCACTTATCCTCCCGAACCCCTCTTGTCATGTGCAGCTGCAAACTTGATCCACCAGTCTAAAGACTCCTTGCCACACCATCTGCGCCAGCTGCAAGCCACTGTTCAAGATGGAATGATTAACATTGGAGAGAGTGGGGAGTTGATTAGCCGCTTACTCTGGCTAATAGCAAAAGATCTTTTCATTAGGAGATCACCTTCCAATGCTGATTATGCTCAGGTTAGCTTCAAGGACAAGTCAGAGTTACCTGACTGCCAATTGGTCTCTGTTCCAGAATTCCTCTCATTTGTTTTTGGGGAGGACATCTGGGAGGGAACAATGTCAGCCAAGGCCAAGTTCGAGAATGCATACCTGAACTTTTCACATTGGGTCTCTATGGATGCCAACATCAGGCAACCAACCTCCAAGACACAGCTCGAGTAGGTTGCTTGCTATAGGATCACCATTGAGCCCACACTGAACTTGTGCACAGTATCCACACTTGGTCCATGTGTCACTTTGAGCGAACGAGCGCTGTCCAATGTGCCCACAACCAGCCGTTAATCGACAAAGTCATTCCCATCTGCTTCAAAACCGAGAAATCATACCAAATGTCACATATCCTTATCTCTGACAAAGCACGAGCGCGCAACCAGTTTGGTGAACTGTTGAAAGTTCAGCGTCATCATCCCAGCATTGCCGACCCTCACTATCGGGGTCAACCCTATATCGTAATCTTGGCAGACCTCGGGCGGCCAACAGACAAATCCGCCACGAAGGCAATATGGGACTCTACACACGAAGGATGCCTCCGTATCTATGCATCCAGTTTGACCTCTGCGACCTATCCGTTCCTCAAGGAACACGACGAAGTTGAACGCATTCTGCGGGACATCGTTACTAGGCGATCTATTCCTGCCTCAGACGGCACGAGCTTGGGAGCCCTCGAGAATGACATGCGGTGCGGCAGCTCCAGTGAGCCGTCGCATATGTGCCTCAATTTTCCTGAAGAGGAGGACGTGGAGATGGCGGTAGATGAGGATGCCGAGGCAAGATCCAATGAGAGCCGGGACTACAAAGAGGAAATGGATCGTCAGAACGAGGATGTCGATGAAAACAAGAATGGTGATGAAAAGAGGAGAACGAGGAGAACGAGGAAGGTCAGGCAGGGGAAAACAAGAGCAGGGTGATGAAAACAAGAATGAGGAGGAGAACGAAGAGAACGAGGGAGGGTTAGGACTCGGAAAGGGAAAAGAAGAGCAGGGCGATGCAAACAAGTATGATGAGGAGAACGAGGAAGCTCAGGAAAGGGAAAACAAGAACGAATCGTACCGCGAACATGTAATAGCTCATACAACCCATGCAATTAACTGCACTTGGCCTTCATCAGAGTCACTTCGTGCCTCTCAGTCATTCCAGATGAGTTTAACAGCAGATCCATCGTGTCTTTCGGCTTGAGTCGATGCCAGTGAACAGGCGTGCGGTATAAACTCGTTCAAGTCGCCCATCAAATTATCATCATACATCGCGCGCAATATCTCGTCTAGGGTAAGGGCAGGTATTGAGTGTGGAATGCAACATCGGTGCCTGAGCCTGTAGCTGCCATATCCGTGAGTACTCGCCTCCCTGGTTTAAAAGGTCCCTCGTGCGTTCCTTTTTCCTGGATCTCGGCGTCGTCCATGTATCTGGAGAGGGGTTAGTCGCCTTGCCATGAAAGGGAAAGAGGGGGAGGACAGACAGGATGAGACCAGCGTGACGCGTCAAGCTTCCGAATCGGTGTGAGGAAAAGATCATCCTCTTGTTCCCCCGGTGAGAGCGTAGTCGTTCGAACAGGTCTGTACAGGATGCAGGTTGTGTGAATGGAGCGAGAAAGGATAGAAGGATGGGAGGACGGTACCATATTCAACTCTGGGATCAAGAGAAGCAATGGGTTCGTTCTCTGAAATGAGGGAGCGCATGAACATCCGCGAACTGGATGATTCGGGGAACGTGGTCATTAGCATGTCGTACAAAACAAGAAAGGGACGACGTACACAGCTAGTCTCTGCATTTGTCCACCACTGAGTGTTGGTGTATCTGTCGCCTGCATCCCACCTGCACATCGTACAGGACTATAGTCCACACTATGCCCAAAAAGTGTCGTGGTACCCTCAGGTAAGGAGGAATAGTAGTCTCGCACGGGCCGGTCGAGGTAAGCGTCGAACCCTTCAGGAAGCTTGTCGACGATTTCCTCGGCACCGCCTAAACGTGCTGCTTCGCGGACTTTGTCTTCGTCAATTGCCACATCGGGATTACCGAGCGCAATGTTTAATCTGGGCGATGGGTGATACCAGCGAGTGAGCAAGAGGTCTCGAGGAGAAAGGGTTGGACCTCACAGATAATGCGAAGTGGGTATAGTCTTGGAAGAGAATGAACATGGCGCGGCGTAGATCGGCAAGCCTAAGAGTTTTAATGTCCTTGCCGTCAATGAGGACGATACCCTTCGTTGGGTCATATATGAGTGAAATCAGTTTCAAAATCATGCTCTTCCCTGACATTTCTGCCGACGATGACCTACGCGAGAGATATGTGTGAGATGTGACAGTGCTCTATGAAATTACTTGGGGGAGATCTTACGCAAAGCTATCCAGCACCGATCTTAAAGGAGATGTTTCGGAGGGCATCCTTTTCTGTGCCCGGATATCTAAATGATACATTTCTGCAAGGAAAAGAATATGAGACATATCCGCGTTGCTCGAATGACATCGATGTACTTGCCTAAATTCGATCAAAATTCCGTGACGGATGGTCTGTTAATCCTCTGGAAAGGGGATGCTTCCATCTACGACTCTGTTTGGAAGATTAGTTATTCGTATAATTTGCGTACGTGGCCAAGCTGTTTGGCAAGAGTGGATGACTCCCCAAAGAGAGAGAAGGGACTTAAACTAAAGGTGTTTGCGGTCTGATTAATGAGTGTGAGGGAAGCGAGTGAGAGGGGTATGGATGTAAGATATTGCACTGCTCGCAAGGTGAACACAATCTGAGGTAATTCTCGTAAAGGTTCCCGGAGAATTGAGAAGGTGAGGTGGTTCTTGACGAGATTTAAACATCTTGTCTCCGGGAAGTTGCCTGTGTCGTCCCCAAGGCGGCCTGATGCTTCCTGATATTCTTCTAGAGCTCAGCCAAAAGTGGTCCATTCAGTTGTAATAGCAGACGCACGTTTCGTCGAATGGTCACTAAGCGAGCCTGCAACGACCTCCCTCCAGTGGGTTGGGTCGTCTACGAGATGTTTGAGACCCTGCATTCAGATATAGTCATTGTTTCTGCTCGTTGCCACTCAGACTGGGAGCAGAGCATGCATGAGCAATAGGGACCAGAGTCGATGACGGGGAAAGTACCTGATGAGGTTGCTCCGACCGCTCGTCGTATGCTAAACCACTGGAACAGTGACTGGGAAAAGTTGACCACGGCAAGTAAAGGTCCATCTTGCTGATTATGTAGTACAGTGATGAGGACAGATAACTGGGAAAGTAGGCGAACCACTGTCATAATGTCTGAGTTTCTGCACCAACGGCATATACGAGGTAATCATAAGGGATCATTCTCTCCGGTTCGAGAGGATAGATGGGAGAAGCATCTGTGAACCAAGTCGCTGTGAGACTGTGAGATATCGAGGAGTGAGGAAGGACGAGAAAGGACGCTACAGGATGGGTCCCACACTGAGGGCTCGGGCGTTGGGCGTTGGGCATGGACGTTGAGCGCTGAGCGCTTGACCCTAGTGTGGCAAATGGACTTACTTTTACACTCAGTTGACCATACATAACATAGTCGTATTTGCTTATATCCGTCTGTTCATCTGTGTTGAGAGTGTACGAGGTATTCTTATACACAATGTACACAAAGTGCTGCATAGAGCACATCTTTCAACCAAAACGAATGAGAGAAACTTCAGGACATATCCAAATCAACAAGGTCGATGGAACTTTGCTTGCTTCGTCTTACAACCGTGCATCCTTGGGTATCTTGCGGATCGCCTGCCGAACTCCAAGATCGCCAAGAACGTCTTCCGCACCCGCGAGGATAGCGTCGAAAGGTGAGGTACGGTGGAACTAAAGTAAGCGAGTCAGTGGTCGTGGTCGTGATGGGCATCAAAGAGGGGAATGGGAAGGACGTAAACAATGGGAGGTGAGAGATGGGGAGGAAGAATTGCACCAGCAAGTCAGGAGAGTGGACGCACGTTCTCAATGACCTTTCCCATTCCTCCCATCGTGATACCTCGTCCACCAAACATCTGTGTCGCATCTTCAGCAGTTTCACGGCCAGCACGGGAAATGAATCTACAAGATGCAGGTCAGTATGCAAAAACAGTCAGGGGCCAGACATAGACGAACTTTTTAAGGAGTGCAATAGGTCCTGCAAGTTTATCCGATTGTTCAGCGTAATTCATCTACAGGTCAAACCTGTTTGAGCGGAGGTAAAGAGCATTAGGAAAGGAATGAACATACATTGTTCATTTAGTGAGTGATATTCTCTATCCATGCTTAGCATACTTCTACACGTTCGATCATCAGCGCGAGCTTAGCACGAATAACAGCTTGGGAATGGAGCGGCTTCTTGAACGCGATGCGTTGATTCGTCCACCTATGCACGAATCATCAGCAATGCAAGTGGGTCGCTAAACGCCCACAGGAAACGTACTTGAGACATTCCTCCACGACCACCCTCTGGGCTCCCAAACTCGTTGCGGCCACCATCCACCGTTCGTGGTTAAAGTTACTTAGAATGACATAGAGACCCTGCCCCACTTTTCCAAGCATGTGCGAGGAAGGAACACGTGCACCATCAAAAGTCACATAGGCAGTTCCTGCTGTGGACGAGTAGGACGTCTTGACAGCTTTGGTGGAAACTTGCTCAGAACGAGGAATGAGAAGGACCAGAGGACCTTTCTATGGGTATTTATGGGGTCAAACCAAAGTGAATATAGAGAGAAAAGTACGCACGTCGGTTTGACACAAGGTAGTGAAGTAGTCAGCGAACATGCCGTTCGTTATCCACCTGTCAAGTGAACACAGTCAGCATCGTCCCACCGACTCGGGCAATAACGACACACTTCTTGGTCCCAGTGACCACCCAATCGTCACCATCTTTGACTGCGACCGTTTGCACACCTGCAACATCACTTCCTGCGAATGCTTCCGTGATCGCAAGTGCAATGAACTTCTTCCCCCCAAGGATTTCGGGAACATATTTAGCTTGAATGTCTGGCGAACCGAAGTTGAGAATTGGCGGTAGAGCGATGACACCACCATTGAGCAACCCATCGACGAATCCACGGGTCCCAAAACGAGCCATCTCGAGGTTGAGGACGAGCTACGTCGAACAAAGTTCCACCGTGAGCGAACGAGAATGAGGACGACGAAACAAACAAAACGTACCTCATGGAAATGGTCGAATTCCTCCGTTTTAATCACACCACCCATGAGCGTGAGGCCCTTGAGGTGTTTACCAGGTCCAATACGCATCGCCAAAAAGTTCATTGCGCTGAAAGGAAGCGTGTCCCGAGCCAACGTCAACACGGACACCTCTGTCACATCTCTATTCCTGCATGAAGAACAACGCTGTAACTCACCTCAGCTTATCAACCAACTCCTGCGAAATCCGCTTGCCATTGTCCTCGCACCGAATGGCTTCGGTGTATACGTCCTCCACGAAGAACGTCCGAACGGCCTTGTGGAACCGGCGGTGCGAGTCGGTGTAGTATGGACTGTGGAACCCAGGACTGAGCCATGTTGGTTCGGCGTAGGGGATGCGGGAGATTGCATCGGGCGCGGGAGGCTTGATTTGCTCAGACTGTCCGCGAATCGTGCCAATCTGAAGACGAGCGTATTGAGGACGAAGGAGGACTTCGTGGCGGTGGAGACCGAAGAAGACCTCGGTAGCGTCTTTGCCGGCTGGCGTGGTCCGCATTATGGGGGACGTTGAGTCGAGGTTGATAACGAGTGGTACGTGAGGTAACTTACCGACACCGGCCGCGTACAGGACGTTGGACCCTCCAGGGTGAAGGTCCGCGAAACGAGAGAGGTCGTAGACTTTTGCGTCGATGACTATCCACTGGAAGGATATTGGATCTGAGTTACAAGTACCTGAGATTGGACAGCAATTGTACTTGCCAGACTGCCTTCCTTGTTGTGCTACATTGTCCAGTATGTCAATGCATTGAGTAGGGGTAGTACTGTGCGAAGCGAGCCTACCTGCGCAACCTCGTCAAGAGTGAACAACTTTAGATTCCTGGACGCCATCCTGAATGCCTGAGTCGTGTCCAGTTACAAGGTTTCGAGTCCACGGCTTTGTATCCCGTCATTCCGGTAAGTTGCATCTCAGATTCACATGCTCAGTAGTCCGGCGTCTATCATAATTAATGCTTTGCATGACTGTCGGTTAGATCACGATTTGTACAAAAAGTCCATATGAGATGAGTAGGCAACGAGCATCAAGAATGATGCAATAAAATGTAAGCAGGTATAAGATAACTAGATTCCATTTTCGTGGTATTCAGAGCTGTTTAACGAAAGGTCAGAGCGGGGAGGGGAGAGGAGGAACTTTGCACCCGGCAGCTTACCCTGAACAAAAAGCTCAACTGATTCGACATAACACGTGAGTCAACCTCGTTAAGAAACACATGAGAAAGTATACGCACATCTTCGGGTGTCAGGCGGCCCATAGCCTACAGAATTCGTTAGCAACGGAAATTCATAAGAAGGACGGCACATACCGACTCGTCAGTGGACAGCGTGGCGTTGACCATGGCTGCTTTCTTCTCTTGCAACTACAAGGCATTCTATTATGCCTGAAGAATTCAAGAAGGGTACCACATACCTGAATGATACGACTTTCGATACTGTCTTCTATGACGAGCTTGATGGCTTTAACAGGTCGACGCTGACCAAGTCGGTGAATACGATCCATGGCCTCTGTAGATGAATGAGCCACCGTCACCATTTTGCGAGTAGACAGTCATCCTTACGGTATTCTACGGCGGGGTTCCACCAGCTATCCATAAGGTAGACACGCGATGCTTCAGTCAAGTTGAGTGCAACACCACCAGCCTTCAGCGACACCAAGAAGACAGTGACATGGACGTTGGACACTAAAAGATTATGGTTAGCTTATGAAGGTTCTGAGGAGCGCATGACGTACTGAAATGTTGAATAGTAGCATCACGAGCTTGAGGTGACATCGTTCCCTCGAGACGACAGATCTACCGAAGGCAACAATCAGAAGACACCCACGGACAAGCAGCGAGGATACCAACCTGGAAGCCAGCCTTCTGCAACCTGAACGCAATCAGATCCAAAAAGTTCACGAATTGGCTGAATACAATGCTCTTCGTGGTGCAATCTTGTGCACGCAGATTTGACAGTTCTTCGAGGAGCGCTTCGATCTTTGAAGACGAACGCCAGGTGTCCAGGTTAAGGCGACCAAGCATGCCTTGTCTGGTCGCTGGGATAGTTGCCTCTAATTCGAGCGCAGGTGCTTCAAGGTTGATGGTCAACGGAAGATGGCAAACCGGACAATCGGGCTAAATAAACCAGGCTGTCATTCGGACAATGTTTAAACATGCTGGATTAGTGGAGACTTACGGAGATATCCCCCAGAGTGCTCAGATACTGCCTGATGCACTCTCGATCGAATATGTGGTGGCATTTGGCTTGAATAGCGTCTTCAGCGATATCGCTACACAACCTACAAACAGTGGCCTCGCTGAGTTCTTCGCTGCTGAAAAATGTAGTACCGTTGCTCTTGCTGCGGAGTACAAGGTCAGGGTGGCAGGCCATTTGTCGCATGCGAGTGAGTCTGTCAAGAAGAGGATAAGCCTAGATTCGGACGACGGCATCTGACATATACGCACAAACTGAAGATGTTGGAATAGTCTGATAGAAGGTGTAAGACGGTCAAGCCATTGGCAAAAACGCATACTCACTGTTCAGGACAGTGCCGGAGTTCACGTAGGTACTGAACTGACGCTTGGCATCAGAAAACAAAGAGAGATACAGCTCCTTCTCTTCCGGGCTGAAGTAGTCCTTCCTAACTATGACTGTTCGAGGGGGAAGCCCAAGATCATCGGCACGTTGGATCTGCCGAACGGTGCATTTAACAATCAGTATCCACAGGGTACAAAAGCACAAACCTTCGTGCGGCGGAGCATCATACGATCCAACAAGATTCTCAATTTCTTGAAAGCTGTCTTGCCAACTCCCTCCATGCCATTTTTCTGAATGGGTGCCAAGATTTCGTTGTTCCAGAAGCAAGTCTAGAAGCGGAACAAAATGAGACGACTGGCCCTTTTACAAAAAGCTAAAACCCACATGTTGCATCGGCGTGTGACCACAGTCTACAATTGATGATTTTAGGTGTTTTACTGACCACCAGCCAGAACCGACGCACCATCACAACTTCGCTTATCCGAGAACTTCCAGTGGAGGGATTTGCAATCGCACTGCTTGCCTGTAAGACTTGTGAGATATGAAATGACTCAAAGAAACCGGACTTACAGAAGTAATAGGCGAACGGGTCCCCTCCGAGGAAACGAATCATGCTGTATAGCTCTCCAACGCGATTCTGAAGGGGAGTGCCCGACAGACACCACTTATATTCACCGTCTAATTCGAAGCAAGCTTTTGCCGTGTTGGTTTGGCGCTCCTTGATGCTGTGGGCTTCATCGAGCTGGAAGAGCGACACACGCGAGTGAACACAAATACACGGCGGTTAAGGACTACATACCACAATCCGGTTCCACTTGATTTGATGAAGAGGAGACGGCTCTTTGACAATGTGGCCCTTCCGTTTGAAGCCACTTTGTTGCTTTCGGAAACAACTTTCTAGAACAGCATAGCTGGTAAGGACCTGAGCCCTGGTCAGCAAAAAAAGGAGATGCAATACGTAGGATTCACTTACGATGTCGAACTTCTCTAGTTCTTTGGGGTTCCCGATACGAGAGGCCCCATGCCAAACAAGAACATTCAGGTTCTCGGTATGGGCGTTGATCTCGTTGCGCCATTGCATAATTGCAACAGTGGGGCTTGGATAGTCGACATTATAGTGGAAGTAATGCACGAGTGAAAGTACTTACGCAATAACGAGGTTCGGCCTCTTCAAATCGGATACGAAGAGGGAGATCATTTGAATGGTCTTTCCCATACTACAAGAATAGATTTTTAGAGATGGGTCAAAATGGAGTCCGATCAGCTTACCCCATCTCGTCCTTGGAGAGTCGAGAGTTAGCATATAGACACACAGTAACTTGTGAACGCGCTTACTGCAAGCATTCCGCCTCTCCAGATACCCTTTTCTTGATGGCGCATCCACCACAAGGACTCCTGCTGGAATGGCAAAAGAGTCACTTTCAAGCCCGCAGGCTGTTCGGCTTTCTGTGGCACGGCGACGGGAATCTGCTCTTCAAGATCCCCCCACACGTGCTTCAACTCCGGATGTTGCCTCTGCAATGCGAGAGAAACTTTCTCCGACTGAAATGCGCGTTAGCAAACCTCTGTTTCGGAACGCCAGCACATACCCAAGTCAGCCTGCGACCAAGCTTCTGAGCTACCACACGCTCCTCCCTCTTCGCTTCCGTTCGCCTGCGCCGAGACAGACGACGTTGCTCAACTCTCTCAGCCCATGTTATGAACTCCATGGAAGGTTTGGGTTGTTCGTCGTTCTTGGTTTTGGCCTTGGCCTTTCCCTTCCCTTTAGCCAGTGGCTTTTCGTCAGCGCCTTCCAACATGATCGATTCGGTGTCATCAGTCAAATCATCAAGAAATTCTTCAAGCAATTCAACTTCGCTGTCGGGGACAGGGGTCTCTCCTGCACGCTCGGGGGTATGGCTTGCAAGTTTGGAGGGACCCGCACCTGAACTCTGCTGAGTTTCGCGACGGCTGGTCTTGCGGGATGCTTTGATAGCAGCGGATATCATCAGCGCCTCCTCTTCCGAGTCGGGAACCTCTTCGTATTCGGAACTACCGTGGCCAGACTCCTCATATTCGTCACTAGACTGGAGCTCATCTTCAGACAAAAGCTCGTCGTCGTCACTGGGGGGCGGAGTATCTACGGCTTTCGCCTTTCCTTTCCCCTTTCCCTTATTTCTCTGCGTGGGGGTAGGTTCGATCTACATGGGGAACTCGATAAACATCACGACGTTGCTGATATGAATCGATTTTTCTCGCCTTTGACTTTCCGCGCACGGGCGTCTTAACCACTACAGCAGTTGACACATTTCTTCGTTTCCTAGCAACGGCCAGCTCTGGTCCATCTTCTGCTACACGCTTTCGGGTATTCCTTGTGACAGTAGAAGTAGCGACGATTGAGACTGTCTTTGTCGCGACATCCTCGATATCAGACGTGTCAGGGGTTTCTGGTTCCACGGAGTTGTCGTTTGAGACAAGAGGCGAAACAGTAGAACTTGTAGTCGTCGCGGGTGTTGTCGAATTACGTGCTCTTTGTCTTGTCTGCACCATGGTTGGGAAAGGCACAGAGAGCAGGGGGACAAGCAGACAGCTGGGGGGACTGCGCGGAGACGGGGAGAAAACTTTTATTGGTGGTACGCGTCTCCCGGGGTCCTTAATTAGTGGCGCAAGAGTCACGTGCAACCATGGGTTTTCGCCACAGGCGCGAACCGCTGCGCGTCGCGGGGCACGAATACAGTAGTCGGAATAAAGAGTGCCAAGCGACCCATGAGTCACCCGCTTGGACGCGTTGAATATCACTCTGACTCGAACAATTATGATGTCCCTTCAAGTGTGGGCGCAGCAGGACGAGAATGATGTGGAGCGGGACCCACAGCCCGAG
>JBBPJZ010000138.1:0-33690 GCA_038089015.1 Chalciporus aff. trinitensis
TGATTTGAACATACCAAAAGCGTGGGAAATGAGTTGAAAACTTAGGAGACTTTGGAAAACATATTAAAAACACAGGATTGTGGCTTCCACAATGCATATGGGAGTATTCTGAATTGTAGGAAATATGGGTATGATATACTACAAGACATCTGGAGCATCAATGTATGTTTAATCCCAATGGCACTTCTGTTCCTGAAGAAATATCCTATAAATCTCCTATAAAATGCGAAAATTAAAACATTGGGACTCTGATTGCATGCCCAAAAGTCTTCTGAACAAGAAAATGGACTCATAGAAGGTGATCTGACACAGTTCAGATGTTTCCTGATGGGTTTGCTCATTGATGTTGCCAAAAAGGCAAAAATGTATGTTAGATTCAGTATACTACTATAGAGATTCCTTGCATCAAGTGGTGCAAGTAGCCCATGTTTGCACATTTTGGATATCCTACATCAGTAGAGTATACAGAAAACATCTGAACTGTGTCGGATTACCTTCTATGAGTCCATGTTCATGTTCAGAAGACTTCTGGGCATGCATTCAGAGTCCCAATGTTTTCATTTTCGCATTTTATAGGAGATTTATAGGATATTTCTTCAGGAACAGAAGTACCATTGGGACTGAACATACATTGATGCCCCAGATGTCTTATAGGATTATCATACCCATATTTCCTACAATTCAGAATACTCCCATATGCATTGTGGAAGCCAAGATCCTGTGTTTTTAATATGTTTTCCAAAGTCTCCTAAGTTTTCAACTCATTTCCCACGCTTTTGGTTTGTTCAAATCACTCTACAGACACCAGATCTCTCTATAGTGACTCAGATAAATGGGAAGTGGTAGATTGGAAGGTATCCTAGAGGTCTGGGCAGTTGCCCTTAATATATATACAGTATGTCATGTTACATACCCCTATCATTCAAAAAGCGAAAAAATCATCCTGGGACTGTCCTTGGCAGGAGATTCTAGTGGTAAAATGCAAGTAAATAGATGTATGATGGACACCTATACCTGATCCCTTCAGCAAAGCCATTACCAGGGGTGCCCAGAGGCAAAAGAGGGTCAGGGGGAGAATATATCATGTCATGCCCAGCTTTAATCCCAGACACTTGTGCTTATGATATGTTTTGGATATATATGAAAGGTGTTTGGGATGTGATTTTCTAGCCCATATATCAAATGTACCAAAAATGCGAATATGTTTTCACTTTTTCCTCCTTTATTGACATGTGTTCTATAGGATGGTTCAGAAGCTCATCTAAGCGGTAGGAACTGTCAATTATGGTGTTTAGACTATAGGGGTACACCGCTAACATGTACATGGCATGAGGAAATAGCCGTAGTAAAAGGAAATGAAGGGAAAACATATTTCTAGGAGATTTCCAATTTGGGCTGGAGTACTGGCTGCTTTTGGCCAGTTCCCTCTCAGGTGATTATGTAATCACCTTCGGACTGTGCCACCTAATGCATTAATGGCGGTGGTACTACAATTACAGCGATTTTGCATCAACGGACTGACTACAGTACAGTGAGATTATGCATCAAAGTACCGGTATGGCCTGCTGTGAGTCTGTGCGTGCCTGTGACGTCTGTCACAGGCACCAAAGACAGCCACAGAGACTTGACATTTTCCTGATGTTCCCGTATTTTATTCGTTCAGTTGAGCTTGAAGTATCGACGAAGGCTTGATATTGGCCGGAATTTCTCGTCAGAACAAACAAGAAAGTGCGGATTATTCTTAAAGTTCAGATGGGCTCGGATCCCGAAACGTCCGGACAAATTGTGAGTATGAATTCTTGACGAGACTAATTGGCCGGGGTGCTCGGACCCACATGTTGCCAGATGTTGCCACGACGAGCAGAGTGCACCCAGTCGCCCTCACCCACTCCGAGTTTCTCCGGTGGATGCTAAGGATTCTTAGGTGACATCGTTCAAGGAGTGACAGCATAAACAACCAAATAACTAGTTATGTAGTATCAACCAGGCAAAGCTATAACTTCCGAGCTATCCACCCAAGCCACGACAACCTGCTTCCACACGGAAGCTTCTTCGGACTCAGAGGGCTGTAGTGCCTCCAACTGGCATTCGGTTAGTTGTGAGAACCAAGTGTTATCATAAAATATGAGTGGGAGGTCCTCAGTGGGCTTTCTAGACCGGCTGTTGAGCTATTCACTATCTGCTTCCTGCCAGTGGGAAATGGTTTTGAACACTGAACAGAAAGTATCGGAGTCGATGATGCGTGCGCAATCTATGATTTCCAACCTGCGGTCAATATTTCTCCGCCACTTCATTTCAAGTTGCTGCACTCGCCACACGATCTTCACTTTCTGCAGCTAGCTCCACCTCTAAGATCACGCCATGCTCACCCAGTGTCTCGACGAGGGAGCAAAGCGACTTTCAGTCAGATGAACGATGCTGGCTTCTTCTGGGGATGCTTTCCCCTCAGACTTCATTGCGATTACCTGTTCAAGTACTCCGATTCTGCACTGGTATTTCTAGTGGTATGGTCGGGTAAGCCACGTTGTCCATGTACTAATATAGGAAATTCACGTTTCGACTGAATCATGTTCAGAAAATGAATCAAGATCATGTCGTACGACCCCGACCCCAGTGTGAAGTAGGTCGTGTGTGGAATAGCGGATAGCGGGCGATTATTGCGGTGGGCACCTCCCTGAATCTCATCTGCGGAAGGATGCCTCCCTTGATCTTGACGGGCCTGTGTAACAACTGTTGGAGATCCAGCTTTCGCTACAATACACTTACATAAGCTAGAGTATAGTAGGAGGTAGACCATGTATCCCTACTCCCTACGTGTTTGACAGAGCTCAGACAAACACGATATATTCCGTACGATCTCGGTCGCATCGCCTACGAATTCTAACAACAACATATCAAAGCTGACACATTAAGGCAAGAGATCTGGTCAACAGTGCATATAATCACTGGGGAACGTCCTCCTGACTCGCAGACTGCTCTCCGTGTGGGTGCCCGCGGTCCCTGAAGTTCGGTTCATGAACGTAAAGAGCAACTACAGAGCGTTTGAACGTACCGAGTGGAGCCAAGAATCGGGAGTCTGAAGGGACGCCGCAAATGCCTTTCAGCAGTGTTCCCAGAAGCTGACCCGGAAAAGAATTGCAGGAGAAATCGTCGTGGTCCAGGACTTGAAGCTGGTGCTGGGGTTGTGGTGGAGTGCTCTCGCGCTACTAGTATGGCGTACGGAGAATTGAGTATGAGATTTGGGGAAATTACCATGTATACTGACCTAGTGCCTCGCTCTCGTCCGGGGATTGTGACTCTTCCAGAGTATGTGGGTGAGATGAAGTGCGATCAGAGGGGCCAGCCGGTGAGGGTGGGGGTAAAGCGACGCTCGCGAGAGACGGTTCCGATAACTTCGGTCAATAGGTATCAGATACGGCCACCATAAAATCTGCATTTTTGTCACCTGTTTAACAATTTGATTTGCTGGTGCCAATTGTGGACCTGGCACTAGCATCGATACCTTGAATATTTCAGTTCCCTCTGAGATATCCCAAACGAAGATGATCGATTGACGGCCACCGGTAGCAAGAAGTTTGCCATCAGGTGAGAATGCCACCGTGTAAACTCCTCCTTCATGCCGTAATGAATGACCGACTTGTCGTCGCATGCTCAAATCCCATAATCGTGCAGTGTAATCGCTCGATGCGCTAGCAACTAATAAGCCATCTGGAGATAGAGCAATGCGGTTGATCTCCTCCGAGTGTGCTTGCACGGGACTACCAAGGCGAACACCAGTTGGTGCGCTCCAGAAATGGATTTGACCATCTCTACATCCGGAAACGAGGACACGGTTGTCCAATGACCAGACGATTGAGCGCACGCGACTGTCGTGAAGAAGTGGTTGGGAGAGGCGTTTGCCGGTTTGCGAGTTCCAGATGCGAATGGTGCCATCGAATGAACCACTCGCAATCTTTGCCCCACTCGGGGAGTAAACCAATGCCTCAACTTTGTCTTGGTGATCGTCATTATTGAAAACCAACTCGCATGACCCTGTACGCCATATCTTGAATGTGCCATCAGAAAATCCGCATGCAAACGTGGTGTCGTCTGGTGAGAAAGCTGTGTCACCTGCTGGTTGCCCATTCCTGCCTTGCGTATGTCAGTCATCACGAAAAGACGGACGTTATGAGTAAAGACCCAGACCCAGACGTGATAGTTTTTATAACATTCCTAGTTTCGAGGTCCCATAGAACGACTTTGCCATTCTTTCCCCCAGTAAGTATTTTCGTTCCATCCATCGAGATTGTAAGACTAAACGGTTTTGTTGCACGAGAGTGCGCTAATGGTTTTCCGATTTTCTTGCCCATGCTTGCGCTCCAGATTTGAATGGTTCCATCATCGGAGGTGCTGATGATCTTTAAGTTTTCCATGCTCTTCGAGAAGACTACTTCTTGAATTGGGCCTTTGTGTCCACGGAGCGACTTGAGCGGATTGATCACAGTACCTATATCTTCCTCCATGATACAGGGAGGTGGACAGTGTGGGGTTCTAAAATCCTAGACTCGGTAGAGACACCAACACCGTGACAGTGTTGAAGGATGAATTGAGCCAGTTGAGCCCAAGTCACGTGCTAGCCTGACATTACTTTGTCAGCGCCACACTGGTCGATAAGCACCTACAAGCTAGCGGAGTTTCGATCGGAAGCAGACACGAGATGTTGCAAAGTGTGGAGGTTGTACTTAAGCAGTGTGGTGCTTGCCAGGGAAGTGGTAAGACTTGAAGTCGTCTCGAACACCAGTAAGTTATGTGGCGTGAAATTTGAAGTATGGCAAAGTATCGAGCCCCACTGGATGACAGCGTGAATAAGAAATTCTATTATAGGGTGTGCCCAAACATCACGTATTTTATTCGTTCACTTGAACTTCAAGTATTGACGAAGACTGGATATTGGCCGGAATTTCTCGTCGGAACAAACAAGGAAGTGCGGATTATTCTTGAAGTTCAGATGGCCCCCAGAAATGTTCGGACAAATTTCGAGTATGAATTCTTGACAAGACTAATTAGCCGAGGTGGGGCCCAGATGTTGCCACAAGCGGGGTGCACCCAGCCACCCTCACCCACTCGGAGTTTCTCCGGTGGACTAAGTATTCTTAGGTGACATTGTTCAAGGAGTGGCAACGTGTACGACCGTGCTTCAACCTTCTAGCTAGTATGAACAGACAACCAGGCAAGGCTATAAGTAGAGAGGCAAGTAACCGACATACCCATCTAAGCCACGACAACCTGGACTCGGAGGGATGGAGTGCCTCCAACTGGCGTTCGGTCAGTTGTGAGAACTAAGCGCTATCTTAAAATGTGAGTGGGGGGTCCTCAATGGGCTTTCTAGACCCTATTGAGTTATTTGCCGACCACTTCCTGCCAGTGGGAAGTTATTTTGAACCCTGTGAAGAGAAATATTGGAGTCGGTGATGCGTTTGCAACCTGTGATTTCCAACTCGCGGTCGATATTCCTCTGCTAATTCATTTCCTTTACACGCTCCCCACTCCATTTCTCCACAGAACTTTCCTGAGCCCATGCATTGCTCACCGAGTGTCTTGACGGGGTGTTGAAGCCAATTCCAGCTAGATCTGCCCCCAACTGTCCCTATTAATCATTATGGTGACTCTAGAAACCAACATCTCTAAACTTTGGCGGAGAGATTGTGGTTTGATTTCCACGATTATACCTTGACACGTCCGTGTAGCAGCATATCAAAGTTGAAACATAGACGCAAGAAATCTGGTCAACAATGCATATCATTACTAAAGAACATCCCCCTGACTCGCAGACTGATCCCCGTGTGGACGCCTATGGTCCCTGCAGTTCAGCTCATGAATTTCAAGAGCAGCTGTAAAACGTAGAGCGTCCGGACATACCGAGTGGAGCCAATAAGTGGGAGTTTAAACGGGCGTCGCAGACGCGTTTCAGGAGCGTTCCCAGAAGCTGACCTGGAAAACAGTCGCAGGATAAATCGACGTGGTCCAGAACTTGAAGCTGGAGCTGGGGTTGTGGTGGTGGGCTCTCGCACTAGATGGTGCAGAGAATTGAGTATGAGTTTTCGGGAAATTACTGTGTGCTGACCTAGCGCATCGCTCGGGTCCGGGACTGACGACTCTTCTAGAGTATGCGGGTGAGATGAAGTGCGATCAGAGGAACCAACCAATGAGGGTGGGGGTAAAGCAACGCTCGCGGGAGACGGTTCTGATAACTTCGGTCAATGGGTGTCAGATACGCCCACCATAAAAACTGCATCTCCATCACCTGATTGACAATTTGATTCGCTTGTGCCAATTGTGGAACTGGCACTGGCATCGGCACCTTGAATATTTCAGCGCCCTCCGAAATGTCCCAAACGAAGATGATCGACTGAGGGCCACTAGTAGCAAGAAGCTTGCTATTCGGCGAGAATGCCACCGTGTAAACTCTTCCTCCGTGGTGCAATGAATGACCAACTTGTCTTCGCATTCCCAAGTCCCATAAGCGTACAGTACAGTCGTTCGATCCGCTAGCGAACCATAAGCCATCTGGAGAAATAGCAAGGCGATTGATCTCCTCTGAGTGTGCTTGTACGGGACTACCAAGGCGAACACCGGTTGGTGCGCTCCAGAAGTAGATCTGACCGTCTATACATCCAGAGACAAGGACACGGTTGTCCAATGACCAGACGATTGAGCGCACGGAACTGTCATGGAGAAGTGGCTGGGTGAGACGTTTGCCGGTTTGCGAGTTCCAGATGCGAATAGTGCCATCGTATGAGCCGCTCGCAATCTTTGCTCCACTTGGGGAATACACAATCGTCCCTACGTCCGCTTGATGATCATCATTATCGAGAAGCAACTCGCATGAGTCTGTACGCCACATCTTGAATGTGCTGTCGTAAAACGCACATGCAAACGTGGTGTCGTCCGGCGAGAAGGCCAGGTCAGCTGCCCGTTTGTTGTTCCTGCGTGCAGGTTAGTCACCAGAAAAAACGAAAATCATGAGGAGTAAAGACCCAAGTGTACACGTGACAGTTTTTATGATATTCCTCGTTTCCAGATCCCATAGAATAATTTGGCCGTCATTTGCCCCTGTAAGCACTTTCGTTCCATCCTTCGAGATTGTAAGACCACACAACCCTGTTACACGAAAGTGCACCAGCGGTTCTCCAATCTGCTCTCCCATGCTTGCACTCCAGATTCGAACGGTTCCGTCATCGGAGGTGCTGATGATTTTTAAGTTTTCCATGCTCCTCGAGAAGATTACCTCTTGAATCCAGCCCTCGTGTCCATGTAGCAACTTGAGCGGAATCACAGTACTTATAGCTTCCTCCATGACACAGGAAGGTAGATAGGGTGGGGTGCTAAGATCCTAGACTCGGTAGAAAAGACACTAACTTGAAGGTGTCGAAGGATGGATTGAGTTGAACTGCACGTCGTCGATGTTACTTTGTCAACACCACCCTACCGTAGTGCATTTGGAAGTTAGCGGAGTTTCGATCGGAACCAGAGTTGCATGAAGCCAATAAATCAAAGTTCATCTATCAACGGGGTCTCGAGCACAACCATGGGGTTGGTTCTGCCCCCGGAAATAGTGTATCACATCATACACTATCTAGACCATCTCGAACTCGTTCGTTTGCAGAGGGTATACTGAGTACCCCCCGCATAGCTTAGATTTTCTGCTAACCGTGCTTGCTGATCGTAGGTTTCAAAAGGATTCCACGCAATCGCCAATGGTTCATCGATCTGGCGCACTAGGTACAAAAATGCTCATTTACCTCGCCCGTATGGGCCATTCCCTTGGCAATCGACACGCTTTCTCCGACGTACTCTCCTCCACTCCGCCAGATTAGCACGCACTTGGACCCCAGAACCATTCAGACAAATCACGTCCCGGGAAGTCACATCACCATACGATTCATTGTGGGTCAGCAAGGGATGGGAGATCACCTACAGAGATAAGGCCGAGATCGTATCGCGTGACCTTGACACAGAGTTTCGACAAACTCTGTGGGACGGCGGGTTGATAGCAGCCTGGACGGCATGCTCAATCATATCTGCCCGTGGTCACCTGATCTATCTGGTATTGCGTGTAGGAAGTGGAGACCCGCACGACCGAGTATAAGTGGCACCCCATGCAGTTTTTAGTTTTCCCATGTGATCGACGCGTTCTCTTACAGAACTCTACTAGAGTTTCAAGCGGATGATGACACTGGGCATTTGTTGGGACCAACTGTCTTCGATGCCCCCATGACATGTCTTCAAGAGGTCTGGACACCATCTCTCCATGTCATAGTTGGAGATGCGCCGTTCTTCCTCGTTTCCGTTGACCGATTGGACAGAAGCGAACATACGTTGATATTGGATACCCGCACTCAAAACTTCTATAAGTTCCCACAATTCGAATCTCGATTGGTATGTGACTACCCTGGTGTGTTGCCATGGCGCAGATACTACCTTTGCAGCCTAGGAGGATGTGAAACCACTTCTGGCGTCTTGGGACCCTGAAGTCGCGTTCAGGTCGTTCGTGTTCACGCAGACCTACATCATTGTCATATCGGATCTCGATCTCCCTGACGAAGATGCACAGCTTATACAGGCATTCATGGTCATCGAAAATGCACCTCGTACTATCAATGAGGCCTTCGAGCTCCGCCTCTCCCATGAAACCATATTGCATGATTTCCCTATGGACGACTTTTACGTCATCAGTGATTTTGTGATGAACAGTGTCAATGCGTCGACAGCTCTCAGGTTCCTTCACACTCGGCGGTCTCCTGGCCTGCAGTTCATTTGCACAGAGATCACCTTACCACAAGCGCAAATTGACGTGGTTCTTCCAGTCTCCCATGCTGCGTATGAAGTCATCACAATGGAAAATAAATGGGGTGGCCACGGAAATCGGGATCATTTTCTGTCCTGTGACAACGGTTTCGCCAGAGGGTTCGCGGTATGCGGTGACAGATTTGAGCCCGTTATTAGCAAATTTACGATCGATGGGACCGGGGAAAGATGCGTAGGCATCGTCGGTGATCATCCATCACCACGATCTGATGTCTGGATTCTTGACAATGAATCCAATGTAGATTGGTTTGACGGCATTAGAGGCAGAATTTGCTGTTCTCGGATCTTGGGCTTGAAGCGTGTTTCCCGAGTTTTTGACTTGGAATAATTTGTTCTACTGATCCTTTATGTTCTCGCTACGATATTTATCTTCCGAGCTTGATTTTCGATCAACCGATTACTAGGATGAAGGGAACCATTGAACTTGTGCCAAACAAAAGGCTTCAGCCACTTTCGAGCTCTTGCCACAAATTCAGGCAAAAGATAGAGATAATCTCCCCGAATCAGAAAGAGAAGGAAGTGTCTCACCTTCAGTGGATATCGATATTGCCAACAGCTTCACTGCTTTCTAACTTTTCGAGTTCTAGCCTTCCGAAGAACATTGAATGACGATTAAATAATTCCTTATCGTCTTCCCAGGATCAGGATCAGCATGGGTAAACATGCTCAAGCTTAATGTTTAGTGTTCGTCAAGCTTTGAGCTTCCTTGGAGTCCACGCATACGTGCAGTAGAAAAGCCCCGGAGCTAGTCATGCTAACTTCTGCTCCCACCTGTACTATAAGACTCTACATCGAGTCACAAGGGATGATCGTGCCAGTGGAGGTAATCTATCATATAATACGCTCCTTGGCACCACATGAACTCATTCGGCTTCAGACGGTTAGACTGACTCGCCCTTCGTGGTTGTTCCCTCCTCATTTCGAGATACCTTTGGATCCGGCCATTCACAGGTTTCGAAACAATTCAATGCTATCGTCAACGATTCAACTGTCTGGCGTGATATGTATCAAAACGCTCGTTTTCCTCGCCCTCCTGGACCATTCCTCTGGCAGTCCATTCGTTTTATCCAGCGGACCCTCGTCCGATCCGCACAGATGTCACAAACTTGGACATCACAACCCCTCAAAATCGTCTCATCGCTTCGACTTGACGAACCAATCTCTAGTGATTACCGCTGGGTCAGCAAGAGGTGGTTGATACTCCGCAAAGGGACGAAGATCGCATCACATGATATCGACACTGGATCTCAGCAGACCTTGTGGGACAGCGGACCTGTGTCATGCTGGGCAGCATGTTCGATCATGTGTGCCCAGGGACACCTCGTCTATCTGGTATTGCGTGAGGGAGATGGATATCATCATGACATTGTGTACGTACTACATTCATGCATCACCCATTTTTACTCACGTTTGTCTTTCCCATAGGAAGCTCATCGAGCTTCGAGCGGACGCTGATTCAGGGCACTTATCAGGACCCGTTGTCTTCAATGTCCCGATCAGGTGTCTGGAGGGACAGACACATGTCAGTGCTGAGAGCAACGGCACACCATTTCTCAAGATTTCCGTGGATCAGTGGAATTTGGAGCAGGCGCATGTCTTGATATTTGACATACGAAGACAAGCCTTTAACAGCTTTCCTCAATTTAGATCTGAATTGGTGCGTGTCTACTGTGCGCAATTGGAGGACTCGGATACTACTCTTGTAATAGGATAAATTACGACCCTGGTCGGAGCCCGAGGACATCGAAGTCTTGCTCACGACGACTCACATTCTTGTTTTATCTTACTTCTATCTCGGAGAGGGCGAGGATGGGCAAGTCATCCAAGCGTTTATCATTCCAGATAACCCAGCTCCATCCAGCAACGGGACCTACGAGCTTTGCCTCTCCCACGAAACAGCTGTCCATGGGATTCTCTCGAACACTTCCCTCCTTCAAGATTCAGTAGTGGATTATGAAAATGACTCAACTACGATTACAATCGTGCGCCTCGAGTCATCCGGGCTTATGTTCTCGTACACGCAGTTGACCTTGACACGGTCGCAGCCCGGTGTCGTCGCTCGCATGGAGCATGAGACGTGTGTAGTCCAAAGCGTAGGAGCCGAGCTGAGCGGTTACCAGCTGCTAGCTTCTGACAATGGCTTCTTCAGAGGTCTCTGTCAATGCGGGTTTGGAGAACTTCACAAATTCAGCATTGATGCTTCTGGAGAAAACGGATTTGCGATCATGGTTGCTGATGCAGCGCACGGCGATCGTCATACAGTACCCTCTGGGTACAAGATGCGGTGGAAGATCCACTGGTTTGATGGGAGTCGGGGAAGGATTTGCTATACCGAAGCTGCGGCCTCTGGTGATGCGGACGACATTACCTTTGTTGCTGACCTAGAATAACATTTGGCTTTTCTTCGAGGCAGCCCTCTCAATAAAGCAGAATGACTGTCTTCTGCTCATTGAGATTCTCGTTTAGGGAGACTAAGGCAGACCCAACCCAGGCCGCCCGAAGAGTCGGATGGATTTGGGACGCATTGCGCTAGACGGTAGGCCTACTAGGAAGAGAGCTGTGACTGGTCACGGACGTTATCGTGACACCGCTCGATCTTCACACTGTTTGCACTGTGAGTAGCAAGTGAACCATTGTGTGTAGCACGACCAACGTTAATCACTTTCTGGTAAGGAGTTTTTCATTTCGCTAGTGCAGCAGGATACTTCTATAGCTGATGTTTTCAAGTTAAACACTGCGACATGCACACAGACTGCGATCTGATGGCAACGAAGCTCATCAACCAATTCGTCGTTCCTTCAAATACTACTACCAACCCAAACGCCAGGGTCTTGCCTACGGAACTAATCGACCGTATCATAAGCTTCCTGGGCCCCCTCGAGGTTATTCATCTTCAAACGGTGCAGACCATTACTCCACTTACGGTCGACTTTACTATTTTTTCTGACAAGGATGTTCTGTTTATTCGACGGCAAGGTCTCGAAACAGTTCCACGCGATCGTCAACCGTCCTTCGGTCTGGTGGGCTATGTACGAAAATGCCCACTTCATTCGCTATCCTGGACCATTTCAATGGCAGTCCACTCGATTTCTTCAGCATTCACTCATCCGATCTGCCAGGTTGGCAGAGACATGGACCTCGAAGCCTACGAAAATTCTCCCACCTCGCCGAGTCTTCCACTGCAGCCAAGTGTCCGATGAAGCATCCTATGAACCCTATGAGGATAATTATGAGTGGGTCGGCAAACGATGGCTCCTCGAACGAAACGGGACAAAGATTGAATCGCTTGATATCGACACCGGCGCTCGACAGACCTTGTGGGATAGCGGATTTGTATTATCCTGGAGAACCTGTTCCATGATGTCTGCCCAGGGACATCTGGTTTATGTTGTGGTGCTTGACGGACGTAGGGTGGACCATGATGCAGTGCCAGTGTGCGTATAACAATCACCCGGCTCCTCGTTGCAACTCAGTCTCCTATAGGACCCTACTCGAATTTCGAGCGAACGACGACTCCGGTCAATTGTCAGGTCCTGTCGTCATTGATAGCCCCCTTAAGTCCACGCTAGAAGGAGGATATGTATGCGTTATGAGCACGAACAGTGTGCCGTTTGTGTATGTTTCCCTCATCGCATGGGGTGCAGTCTCATCCGAGTCCGATGTGATACTTGATACACGGAACCGAATTTTCTACAAGATTCCTCAATCTGAAATCCGGTTGGTGCGTAGGCATGAGGCAAGAAAACGTCGGTTACGCTTAATCTGATTCCGTAGGTCAGAGCAGGGTCTCCGTCGACTCTGGGACATTGTCTAGGAAGCCAGATCTTGCTTTCGACAAACCATATCATCGTTGTTTCCAGGTTTTCCCTCGGCTCCGTGTTTCACACGTACTGGCAGGCCTTCCTCATCCCAGACGACTCACAACCAGGTAGTGACGGCATCTACGAGCTTCGCCTTTCCCACCAGACTCGTGACGAGACGACGTCTGACAAATTTACATCCATCATTTCCCTCATCCAAGACTCGGTTGTCAGTGTCGATGGATCAACAAGGCTCCGAATCCTGTACATGCCCCTTCGTTTACAGCTCCTCTGCGCGGACCTGTTCCTCCCACCACCGCAAAATGATAGAATTACTCCGTTATCCGTTGTTGAGCAAGGAGTCGTGGAAGCTGAAGGCTGGAAGGCCATATCCTTTGGTAATGGTGTTGCCATAGGTTTTTGCGCTATGGCGAGCGAAGATGACACAAACACAGAGTCGGAGTCGGAGTCGGTAGAGTGGGTCCTCTCCCGATTTACTATCGATGCTACTGGGGAAAAATGCACAACTGCCAAAGGCCCTTCTTCGTCGCCAGGCCCTGATGCTGATTTTCTCGATGAGGACCCACAGATCCAGTGGTTTGATGGCGCCAGAGGAAGATTATGCTATACACTGCCGGTGGCAACGGACACCGACTACCCTGATGTTTTCAGTACTTTCATTGTCGACCTAGAGTAATGGTTGTTACATGTTTCTTCTATGTTTATCAGGAGAGACGGGTTCGACCCTAACCACATACCTACACACATTACAGCCAGGGGGATTTGGCCTCCAACGAAATTTCACCCCAAACCTACTAGTCTAGTGACGAGCCAATGACATTGTGCAGCCTGGGTACCTTGCCGCGCCGCGGTGGTTACTCGCCGAGATCGAATTCACGCTCGACACCCTACAGCATCGGGTAATGTCCTACGTTGCCCCATTAGCATGAAGGGACTCAAGTTTCTTTGTATCTGCTTCGTCGTACTGGATTGTTGGTATTGATCAAGTCGTGTTCGAGTCATACTGGAGCCCCTTTCCATTGACATTTACAGCAATTAAAGCCCGGCGCCATTGCTGTAGCTTCGGCCAGACGGAGGCCCAGATAACACAGCAGTATGTACGTGACTGGCTGTCCCAAGTGTCCATTGTTCAGACTCTCTGAATGCGACAACCACCACTTCACTCATGGACTCCCAGTTCAATGCAGTCCCTGTAGAGATCATTCACCATATCCTCCGCTTCGCGGACCCGCTCAGCCTCCTTCGTCTTCAAATGGTACGGTTCTAAATCATTTTCCACATTCAATCGTGACCTGTAAACCTACAGGTGTCGAAGAAGCTCCACATCATCATCAATGACCCTCAAGTCTGGAAAATCGCATACGAAATTGCGCCTTTTGCTCGTCTTCCTGGGCCATTTCCGTGGCAGTCGACTCGACTTTTGCAGAGGAATCTTGTTCGTGCTGCACAGCTTGAGGAGACCTGGACATCACAGCCTATGAAAGTCAGATCTGGCCGTGTGGTTAACTGTCCTTGTTCCTCTCAGTGGATTGATAGAAG
Source organism: Chalciporus aff. trinitensis (assembly GCA_038089015.1). Taxonomy (NCBI): domain Eukaryota; kingdom Fungi; phylum Basidiomycota; class Agaricomycetes; order Boletales; family Boletaceae; genus Chalciporus; species Chalciporus aff. trinitensis. Next base: position 14,208 of record JBBPJZ010000138.1, read on the forward strand.
ATGGGCTATATTCAGAAAACGGAAGAAGATCATGCTGTATGACCTCGACACAGATGTCATGCAGGTCGTGCGGAACAGCAGGCGATTATCGGAATGGGGAGCTGCTTGGACCTTATCTACTCAAGGACGCTTCCTTTATTTGATCTTGAACAAACGAAATAGCGACAAGGTGTACGTACTAGCTTCAAATTATCTGACTCGTACTTCTCTAATTGGCTCACATCCGTTTCGTTTTAGCAAACTACACGTGTTTCGACTTGACGATGAATCCGGGCATTTGTCAAAACCCCCTTACATAGTCGATGTCCCCGGTTTGGATGCCATAAATTATCACCATTGTGCTAGCGGGATGTCAAACGCACCGTTTATGCATATCGCTACAAAACATTTTCAAGATGGTTTGATATTCGACTCACGAAGTCGGATATTCTACAAGTTCCCAACATTTAGATCTCCACTGGTGTGTGATTCGATGCAAATCTATTGCGCAGATCTACCGGTTCTGACGCTCATACACTGGTACAGTTGGAAGCCACGCTGTACGACACCACGGTCTTGTTTACCGCCACCCATATCCTCGTTGACTACTCTAGTCCTTTTGATACCTATGACATCCATGACGAATATCTGCTCCCGGCTCTCTTGCAGGCATTTGTCGTTCCAGAATCCTCAAACCCCGACAGCAACGGGGTCTACGAGCTCGTCCTCACTCATGAGACGCCATTTCATAATCCCGTCTCATCTGGATCACTCCTCCAAAACTCAGTCGTGGACGATATCACACGGTCGACGACAATCCGATTCCGGAAAGGTCACCACTGTACAAAGGTCGCTTTACCGCGACGAGCACACAATGCCGTTCTTCCCATTTCGATCCAAAGACACGACATGTTCTCGGCGATCCAACTTAAATCACCCAATGATGGAGGCTTCAACACTTGTGACAATGGCTTCGTGAGAGGTTTGTATGTAGAAGATAGGCCACGTCGAGGGATGGATAAGTGCCAGCGGATATGTCGCAAATTCACGATCGATGCCAGTTCTAGAGACGACCATTTCGAAGGTGCACTAGGAGACACTTTTATGGCGCCGCGTGCGGTCAGGCGTGGTGATTATTGGATGACATTCCGCTGGTTTGATGGATTCCGAGGGAGGATGGCCTACACGTTGGAGGGGGAGGATGGTATTTACACATACGTGATCGACTTTGACTAGATTGCAATGCTAGCGCTCATTCGTTCACATGGTTAGCACATTTGTATGAACGGAGTCCTCGGGGAGTCTTCTCCAGCTCCTTGAACAGTTACAAGCCAACGCCAATTTTCATACTCGCACAACAAGCAACCAATACATTCACGGCATGTCTATCTCATCCAGGAGTTTCACGACTCTCAAGCAGCCTTGACTCCTCCCCAAGCCACTTTTTGTCCACCACTCCTTGGTGCACCCTCTCCCTTGGTGTTTTTCTCCCCTTTCGATTCCCCTTCCTTGTTCTGCGATTTCGAGGGGGCGGGGATGGATCCCGGTAAGGGCGATGCACGAAGACCGTCCACTACGCGTGCGGCATGTTCGGAATTCCGGATGAACCATCCTGCGTAACGTCTTCCGACGGTCGACTCGGCGATGTGAATCATGTTCTGTAAAAACCAGGGTTAAGCCAATCCGGTCCTCGGACACGAGTAACAAACTACGGCGCACCTCGTCGATCACAAAGTTCAAGTCACTTATCGACATCCACTCCCCATCGAGGAGACTACCCCCGTTCGCAGACGATCCGTTACCATTGGCGGTGCCGTTCCCGTTCGTCGCAACTTTTTCGTCGTCCTTGTCAGCCCCAGCGGCGATGTTGACGCGTCCAACACATCGTCCCGCGTTCTTCATCACCATCATCCAGCTCAGCACTTCCTCTTCGTCTACGCCCGCATCAAGGAACCCAGCAAGCTTTCGTGCATCGAGGGAGGTATACAACTTTAACAAACTACGGAGAACTGGAACGGGCGTCAACGACAAAAAGTGTGCAGTGAGTGCCCGCATATGACGATGTGTCGGATCGGAGACGGTCGTCTTTGGTGGGGGCACGGCAGTGGGTGAAGGGGGCGACTCGGGTGTAGGAGGGCTAAGGAGGAGCGCGAGTGCACTGGGGTCATCGTAGGGAGGACCATTGGCGGTGATGAACTTGGGGCACGCGTAGAGGAAGATCTCTTCGAACGTGCTGAGACCTTCTTCGCCCCGTGCCATACGTGTCATTTGATCGCCGTACCGTTCCCGGACAATGTTCATCACGTTGTCGTCTAAGCGTGTTGGCGCGAGGGTATTGCAGAGTGCGAGGAGCGCATACATTCGGTCTGCGGTTTTGTTGATCTGGGTAGGCGTGAGTAACATGGATGCGGTTGCTTGTTGAGACCCACCTGGTCATACTGGTAACTTCGGGTGTGGTATTGTCTCGCCCTCATGACCCAGTTGAGACATCCTGTGAACACCCTTGCTGCGTCTGTTACTCTTCTCAACATTAGATAGCAGAGACCGGCGTGGTATGCTGTGCTGACGTGTGCCGCGGTGGGCGCCGTGAAGGGTGCTTTCTGGCCGACACTCAATCCCAGTCCGACTTGTTCCAGAACTTTCAAAGCAAGGGTAAAGTCACCAAGCAGGACATGAACGCGGAGAAGTCCTATGAGAGAAAAGTATCCGAGTTGGCGGTAGAGTGGCCGTGAGCCATATTCGCCGATAATCTCCCTGTTCAAGGGTGGTTAGACAATGCAATCCTGCGTACCCAATCTAGAGACGGCACCTACTCAATCTCTTCGTCGGTCTTGCCTTCCGCACACGCTTTGAGCCATTCGTTGGCGCGAGACTTTTGGATGAGGGAGTAGAGCACGTTCAAGACGCTGTAGCTGCTCCACGCTTGGGCACCCCCTTCGGACCCAAGCATGGTAAGTTCATCATCTGTCTTGGTAGCAGGTCGTGATCGGAAGAGCGAAAATGATTGGAATTGGTATATGAACTCGTCGATGATATCCCACAGCCACTGTGCAGGTAACGATAGCGGTACTGGTCCATCCGAATCTAAACCATCCCTCTTTGTCAACATCGCCTGTCTTCGTAACACGAAGGTACCCACTGAGCAAATAATTGAACAACTCGCAGCTGTTCTCATAAGAATGGAACCGATCGTCGATGTTCGGTTGTAAACGCGAGTAAACATGTCGGTAGTACAGCTCGCGATAGAGGATGAGGAAGATCTGGTCATCGTTGACAAGCGGTGCGATGATCTCTGCTTCGGGCCATTCGGTTTTGGAGTAGAATTTTTCGGTGAGACGATTCCAACCTGATTCGTATGCGAGGGTTATTTCGGGGAGGTTGTTGTCTAGAACGGCTTGGTGAAAATGGACAATGAACTGCGCGGGGGTTGCGATGATCAGTTAGCAGATGTTGGGGGGTAAAACGAGAGTACTCACACGTTTGACGACGTCTGGGATCTGAGCGAATGCGGCTTGTTGTGCGATCTGTGCCTGCATGGCTGCGAGTGCGCTCTCGTCGAGCTGGAGATTTGGGTCATCGTACATGTCGGCGGATTGGTAGGAGGGGATAGTGAGTGGAATGTCGACATCGCTGATCTCATCGTCGAGGTCAGGTTCAGCAGCCCACAGAGCAACTCGCTGCTGGGCCGACATTTTCGTTTTTTTGTTGAGCAGAACGTGCCCAACGATGAGCAGAATTGTTTTTGGGTATGTGCACCCAGGAATGGAAAGAGATTCTCACGACTTCTCCTCACTCGGGTATTAGAAATTCACTGCTTGTATTCATCCTTCACTCCGGCCATGGATAGATTCCTCACACCGTTCTGGGCAGCGGGAAAGGAACCTCTCCCACCAGGTATCACTGAGGAAGATCGCGCTCAATATCTCGAAACCAAAAAATACCAGGCATGGATGACCACAGGAATGGAATCATGTGCAGCCAAAACCGTCATTGCAGGCATTGGTGGTAAGTACACGCTTTTCTTGCTTGAAGCTTCAATCCCATGCATGAGGTTTTGATCACAGAACTCTTGTTTGTGTGATGTGACATAGGTCTCGGAATCGGCGCGTTCTTCTCGCTCATGTCAGCCTCGTTCGCATACGAGGACCCATATTTACGTTCTCAAACGCAAGCGGGGATGAGTAATACCCAGAAAACGAGGGAGATATTCAAGGAGATGGGAAAGGGTATGTGGAGGAGCGGGAAAGGGTTCGGAAAAGTAGGTGCATTGTTTGCGGGGCTCGAGTGTGTCATCGAAAGCGCAAGTCGTCTCTTCCTTATGAGCAGTTCGTTGGGCTGATCTCTAGGTTTTGCTCTTCGTGCAGTATCGGGCAAGGAATGACGTTGGCAACTCGGTAGCTGCAGGGTTCCTGGCTGGTGGAATTCTAGCACGAAACTCAGGTCCCAAGGCAGCTATAGGTGGTGGTATTGCATTTGCAGCGTTCTCGGCTGCAATAGATTTGCTTTTCCTTCGTAGAGAACCTCCAGAGTGAGTTAAAACAATCTGTGTCATTTGAACGTGTACTAACAGTATTTTTTTTAGCGAGGACTGACGTCTCTGCCCACCGCATGACCTACTGACCATCATACACTACACTATGTTACATATACACCTAGTTCAAGTAGATCTTCGGAATAGACGCATACCACTCCCATACTGTAATGGTACGGGTCGATGGCAGGATGGCAAAGGGGTTGCCTTGCAATTGCTTGGCTAGAAGGGCCTTCCACCAGGGGCGAGATTTGGCATGATCGATGATCTCCTTCGAAACTAGAATTGGCTACAAACTCAAAGATATGGACTCTTCCAGCTGAGATGCTCTGCTATATCATCGGCTTCCTGGGCCTGCTCAGTGTCGTTCGACTTCAGATGGTGCGGCTTGCTTCCTCCTGCAACATTTAATGTCCATGCCTTTTCTCTTCGCTAACGACCTGCGAATATCCAGATGTCAAAATCCCTTCATGCCGTCGCTGGTGATCCTAACCTCTGGGGGTTTATGGATAAAACCGCCCCTTTGGCTCGACCTCCTGCACCGTTTCCGTGGCAGTCGACTCGACTTTTGCAGCGGAATCTTATCCGCTCCGCATATTTGGAAGAGAACTGGACTTCAAGCCCGATCACCCACATGGCAGCCGGATGCCGGGGAATTTGAAGCACAAATTCGATGGGCCAACGGCGACTCTGACCGGTTTTACGACGAGGTCTTGTTGACAACCACCCACATTCTCGTTGTCTACAGTTGTGATACCGATGAAGCTGACGATGATATGCAAATCATACAGGCATTCGTCGTTCCAGAATCCCCAACTCTTCGCAGTGATGTGATCCGCACACTCTGTCTTACTCACGAGACTATCCCCCTTGTGTATGTGGCATGGAATTCAATCCTCCGAAATTCAACCGTGGACAGTGTTACTGGGTCAACGATAATCCGATTTCAATCTCACGTTACTAGTTGGCCCCCCTGGCAGCAAGCTAGTCGATACCTCTGCGTACAAGTCACACTACCCCCACAAGAGCCCAAATCCAACGTCCTCCTTCCGATCACGATCACAACACACGAGTTATTCTCCTCTGAATTTAGGAGTTACTACGCCGACAGCCATCTCAATGGCTTCGTGAGAGGCACTTATTGGGTGCCAAGTCCAGACTCTAACTCGGACTGGATGTTCCGCAATTTCACGACCGACGCGAGTGGAGAGGAGTTCAAGATTTACTTAGTGATGGATGTTGGTCAGGATCGTGAGAGTCTGGGGCATTTAGTCAGGAAGAGCGTGTTATTTGGCGCGGGTTCGGTCAGGGCGTCCGGTTCGCAAAACGTATCTGGTTGATTTTGAATAGTTAGTAGTGGGGATGGATATATAGTTTGGGAAAAATTGAGGCGTTGAGGCATGTCTTTATTCATGCTGGCTTGGATTCAAGGAACTTGGGCCATGTGCATAGAGTTAGATTGTATCATTCCAAACCTTTTCGAACGCTCCGAGCCTGGGTCCGGGTCTGAGTCGCAACCCTTACAAATGGAACTATGGGACGGGGCCGTTTCACACTAACACCATCATGATCATATAGGGCACAGGTTATCTGCACCCAAGAGCGAGTCCTCGGGGAAATTTGTTTGACAATGATCGAGTTGTGTGAGTTTAGAACAAATTTGATCCCGAACTTGAAGGTGCATGCAGTTTGCAATGTACATGCTTGTCGCTTGAGCCTGAGGCCGATTTGTACTGTACGCCATGAACCCCAATATTCTTCATAGTTCACACCCACGTGTCGGCCTCTTTGGTCAGAGAGAGTAGGCAATTGGTCTCAGAAACAAGTTTCCTCTGCAGACGGGAAGAGGTCTTTTAGATGGCGCCTTATTGCGGCTTCTCCGATGCCTCATGGGGATTCACGCAGGTCTTGCACCAGCTTACGGATCCGCCTTTATAATTCCTGCTTGTGAGATACATACATTACTAGTATACTGAGAAATATCGAACCAGGATTTGCATTTGGGTGGTTACCAGTAGTACAAACGAGGGGCCGGTCATTGTGGTGGGTGGGTCAACACGGAGGGAAAACGACGACCAGCGTTACATTCGCGCTGTGTGGAAGAGGCTTGATAGTAGGTCAGCAAGCAACGACGGGTGACACGTCGCCATCGTCATTCCTCATTGTGTCGCGTCCTGTTTGTCGTCATTTCCCATGGTATCACATCCAGTGTGGTTATCGCTCACTATTTTGTGTCAGTCATCAATATTGTTGTGTTCCGTACCTCCATGTTGTTCTGCTGTTGTCCTTGACATTACGCATGCATCCGGTGTTCCGCTTCCGACGTGCCAGGGCCATGTCATGGTGTGTTTTGCACATCGCATCCTGGTCGCGTGGTTGGTGCACCCACATCATGGTAATGGTTATGGTGAGCAGGTGTGTATGCTGGTCACGTCGCGGCGTGTGGTGGTGTCTTTGTCGATCGGCCGTGGTTGACGTTAAGCGCTAGCCCCCGAGCGAGGGACACAAGAGACTGTAAATGGTGCTCTTAAATGCTGCCAATTTGTTCCCTTGGCCAGTTGGGATCTTGGTGCCAGTGAGGAACAATCCACAAGGAGGCTTACGGACCAATTTTAAGACCGCGGGAACGAAAAAAGTGCTGCTACTAATGCTATTATTTACAGAGTGTGGCATAAAAACATGTGGCCATTACGAGTGTTTGGTTCTTTGTCCGCCCAAATATCAATGAAAAATGGAGTATTTGAGTGTCACGGTAGAGCTGAAGAATACCATACACCATGAGCTGAAAGCATCCTGCAAACTCCGAAACTGAATTTCCACCTTCATAGCGACATCAAATGATTCGATTTCGCAGCTGCTGGCGGCATAATGGGCAAATCATGGGCGGAGCTTTTGGACAAGTCAACTGTTCTCTGGAGGGTCTCGCTACTATTTTTGGACAAGCATACCCTCGTCAAACTCTGCACAACAGATTTTTATGCAACACCCTGTAATACTATGTCATGGCGGCATAGTGCCATTTTCAAACACAATCCCACTTGTACACCATCATCATCTCCCTGTCAAATGTCTCGCATCTTCAGATAAAGCAGCTTGTCTGACATCGATGATACTGACCCTCCCAACGGAAGTCCTCCACCACATCCTTAGCTTCGCTGATGTATTCGGTCTTGTTCGTCTCCAAATGGTGCAGTTCTGCTTCATCTCAGTGACACTTAGGCCAGAGCTCAACTTGTTTTGAAATATATCCCCAGGTGTCAAGGCAATTCCATGCCCTTGTCAGCGATCCAAACCTGTGGCGTAAGGTGTACAAAACGGCGTCCTTTCTTCGTCCGCCTGGCCCATTTCCATGGCAGTCGAATCGACTTTTGCAAGCAAATCTCGTCCAGTCTATACGCTCGGAAAAAGCCTGGACTTCGAAACCAATGAAAATCAACGTCCAGTCTCAACGCCAGCTCCCTTGTCCCCAGCAATCGCAGTGGATTGCTAACAGATGGGTTCTCTATCCCAAATGGAAGAGGGAGATCATGTTGTATGACATCGACACTGATATCGAGCAGGTCGTGTGGAATACTAAAGGAATATTGTTGGCATGGTCATCAGCTTGGATTGTGTCTACTCAAGGACGACTCCTCTATTTCATCGTGAACGCGAAAAAAAGCAATCAAGTGTATGTACAAATTTGTGCCATTTCTGTTCACAATCGTGACTTAAGTGTTTCTCTTTTGTAGCAAACTAGTCGAGTTTCGATTGGATGATGAATCTGGGCAATTGTCAGGGCCCATGTTTACGGCGGATGTCCCTTATAATAAGGAGGATGTAGGGTCCCTCGAGTGTCGAGGTGGAGGATCGGACTCGCCGTTTGTGCACATCACCATTGAATACAGGACACATCTATTACGTGACTTGATATTTGACACACGAAGTCGGATATTCTACAAATTCCCTGAATTCAAGTCTCAAATGGTATGTGATCAATAGATTGTTATGAGCGACAGGCTCCTTCAATGCTCATATACGCCCACATGACAGTCAGATACTGGGCAATTCGTGGCACCATGGTTCAACGGCGACCCGCTGTTTTACGATGCGGCCTGGTTGACAACCACCCACATCTTCATTGTCTACAGTTGCGCTATCGATGGAACCGACCATGACACACAACTCATACAGGCATTCGTCGTTCCAGAATCCCCAGCTCTTCACAGCGATATGATCTGCAAACTCTGTCTTACCCACGAAATCATCCCCCCTGTGTATGTGACGTGCGATTCAGTCCTCCGAAATTCGACCGTGGACAGTATTACCGGGTCAACGACGATCCGATTTCAATCTCACGTTAGTATTTGGGACCCCGAGCCAACCGGGAAAAAATACCTCTGCACACAAGTCACGCTACCCCGACAAGAGCCCAAATCCAGCATCCTCATTCCGATTGCAATCACAACAAACGAGATATTCTCCTCGGAACTCGGGACTTACTACGCCGACAGTCGTCTCAATGGCTTCGTGAGAGGCACTTATTGGGTGCGAAGTGCAGACTCTAACTTGGACTGGATGTTTCGCAATTTCACGATCGATGCGAGTGGAGAGGAGTTCAAGGTTGTGTTCAGTGATGAACGTTGGTCAATGCCGTCGTGGTTTGATAGGGAAAGCTCGTTGATCTGGTTAGATTGCCTCAAAGGGAGGGTGTGTTATTCAACGCAGGTTGACTTCATGCATGGGGTTCACGAAACATATGTGGCTGGTTTTGAATAGATAGTGGTGGGGACATGTTGGCCTGGAGATGTAGCAAAGGGTTCGGGATTCGGGAAACTAGGAGCAGGTGCATGGAGTTGGGCTGTCATTCCAAACGTTCCGAGCGTGGGTCTAACATCATCGTACTGGCGACAGGTTATGTACACCCAGAGCGAGTGGCGAGCGCACATTGGTCCTCGGGGTAATTCGTTTGGGAATTATTCGAGTTGTGGGTGGGTTCAAAAACAAATTCGATCCTGATTTTGAGCGTCCATGTGGCAGTGCGCATCGTACATGATACTCGACGTGGCTGTGCCAAAGGAACCCACACCTATCCACCTCACTCTTGGGTTTCCATCTACGCGCCGCTGATCTACTAGTATTGATACACTCGTTCCACACTAGCCTAAAAAGCTTCAGATACGATGTGCACAGAATCTATCTGGCACCCCTCCGTTCTTTCCGAGTCAGTTACAGACCTCCAGCTCAACTTGACATTGCCACTCCCGGTGGAGCTCATTCACCATATCCTCCGCTTCGTGGACCCGCTCAGCCTCGTTCGTCTTCGAATGGTACAATTTACTCTTTCCTGCGACTTCGAGGTTTCGTTTTGTTTGCTTACTGACTCGTCAGGTGTCAAGACAATTCCATACCATTATGGGTGATCGGAATGTATGGCAGACCGCATACAAAACCACTCCTTTTGCTCGGCCGCCGGGACCATTTCCATGGCAGTCTACGGAAACCCTGCAGCAGAATCTTGTCCGCTCCGCACGAGTAGAAACAACATGGACTTCGCAGAGTATGAAAGTCAGGGTCGAGTCCAGAAGTCCCCTCCCTTCGGAGCTGAACAGTACTTGGAGTTGGAAATGGCTCGATCACAGATGGGTTGTATTCGACCAAGGGAGGACGCCCTTGGTAGTTATCTCGTACCACGTCGACTCTGGCTCAAAGCAGATCTTGTGGCGTGACGAGTCGCTGGACAATTGGGCAGCATGTTCGATCATGCATACTCAAGGACATTTTGCCTACCTATTCCTGAGCACAAGAAACAGCAATGTGATGCAAGTATAAAACGTCGTCATGCTATCTTCGTTTATTTCACACTCCGCTCTTTTACAGGAAACTACTCGAGTTTCGACTCGATGATGATTCTGGTCATTTATCGGAGCCTACTTTCTTCGATGATGTCCCTTTCTTCAAAACACTGACACCCGGAGAGGTGAACTCCCACTGTCTGAGCGACGAATCTGGCGCGCCGTTTGTTCACATCTCTCAGGAATCTAGGGATGACCTTCGGTCTGACTTAGTGTTTGACCCACGGAGTCGGACTTTCTACAGGTTCCCAGAATTTAAGTCTCTGTTGGTATGCAAATTTGTTGCTTGCATTGTCCGGTCAGCTCATACGACTGCGGTCAGCCGTCCTCAGAATCACTCTACCGGTACGAAGAAATCCTGTTGACCAGGACCCATATCTTCGTTCTGTACGACTCATGGGAGTTCGATTCACAACTACTACAAGCATTCGTCGTTCGGGACACCCCTCTTCCTGGCGACGGTAGAGTCTCCGAGCTCTACCTCACTCACGAGACAATGATTCGTGCACCTTCTTCGGGCTTTTCACTCCTGCGGAACTCGATTGTGTCTAGCACTACTGGATCGACAACAATCAGGTTCAAATACACCGAACAGTCCAAATACTTCTGCACGACACTCACCTTACCCCGACAAGAGAGCAATGCTATCCTTCCAATATCTGTCGTGACACACGAGATATTCTCCCTCCAGGGTCTTGTATCTGAGACATTCATAGACACCTGTGACAATGGTTTTGTTAGAGGTCTGTGCAAGGGTCGGTGCCTTGGCAAGTCCGAGGCCACTTTCTACGCTTATAGGTTCACGATTGATGCTACCGGGGAACAATGTGTGGCTGCCGTTGGCGAGCTGGGCCCGTGTCCATGGTGGCTATGTGGCGATCGTTTCAGGTGGGACAGTTGGCTCGATGGGTCTCGAGGCAGGATATGCTATCGGCCGGATCAACGTGATTTTGAAAGTGGTGCAGCAGCTTCTTTCGAGTGTCCCGTTGGTGCTTTTGTTGTCAACCTTGACTAGCCCATACCAACTCGAGCTAATGTGATGCAGTGTCGCTATGTTATCCGGATGACGTATAACTCGTTTGGTAGCTTCTTTTCCCATCTTACATTACCTTCCAAGTCAAGTCGCCGTTTGTCCGTCAATGTACGAGTAGAACCTGTTCCTGCGAGTGCCAGACCCCAGTCCGCAAGCCATGATTGTGCCTCTGGAAACCATCTATCATATCATACGCTTCTTGGCTCCTCACGAACTCATTAAGCTTCAAACGGTAGGGTTGACGCGACGAGTCGCTCCCTCCCTCATTCTATGATGACTCTGATTTGCTCATTCACAGGTCTCGAAACAATTCAATGATATCGTTAATGATCCAACCGTCTGGCGTGATATGTGTCTAAACGCTCGTTTTCCTTGCCCTCCTGGACCATTCCCATGGCAATCCATTCGTTTTCTCCAGCGGACCCTCGTCCGATCCGCTCAGTTGTCGCAAACTTGGACTTCACGACCCCTCAAAGTCGTCTCATCGCGTCGACTCGACGAACAAATCACTGGTGATTGCCGCTGGGTTAGCAAGAGGTGGTTGATACTCAGCAAAGGGACGCAGCTCGCATCACATGATATCGACACCGGCACTCAGCAGACCTTGTGGGAGAGCGGATCAGTGTCTTGCTGGACAGCGTGCTCGATCATGTGTGTGCAGGGACACCTCGTCTATCTTGTATTGCGCGAAGGAGATGGAGATCATCACGATATTGTGTACGACTACATTGATATTTCGCTGATTTCTACTCACATTTGTGTTCACGACAGCAAGCTTGCCGAGTTTCGGGCGGACGATGATTCCGGTCACCTGTCAGGACCTGTTGTATTCAACGTCCCTATCAGGTGTTTGGAAGGAGAGGTGTACCTCAGCGTCGCGAGCTCATGCCCGCCTTTTGTCAAGATCTCCGTGGATCAGTGGAACTCGGAACAGACACATATCCCGATATTTGACATAAGGAGCCGAACCTTCTGCAGGTTCCCTCGATTCAGGACTGGATTCGTACGTGGATCGCTGCCTGCTTGGAGGCCTTGGATACTACCTGTTGCGTAACAGGATTGGATGCCTTCGTTGTGGGAGCCTTCGGACATCGAGGTGTTGCTCACAACAACCCACATCGTTGTCCTGACTCAGTTCTTTGCCAGTCAGGGCGAGCATGCACTAGTTATTCAAGCATTTGTTATCCCGGACGCACCAGTTCAACTTAGCGATGGGCTGGACGAACTCTGTCTCTCCCACGAAACCATCCTGGACGGACTTATCTCTAACGTTTCCCTCCTCTGGGATTCAGTTGTGAATAGGGAGGACGACTCAACGACGATTGTGTTCTTGTGCCCCATGATCTCCGAGTTTATGTTCTTATACACGCAGTTGACCCTACCACGACAGCAGCCCGACGTCGTCGGTCGGATGGGGCTCGAGAGCCGTCACATCCAATGTGCTGGAGCTGAGCAGCCAAATTATCGGCGACTGGCCTTCGATGATGGCTTTGGCAGAGGCGTATGCAGACGTAGGTTTCACGAGTTCTACAAATTCAGCCTTGATGCTTCTGGAGAGCTTGAAAACAAGCTTTCCATCACGGTTGTCGATGTCAACTTGAAGGACGGAGATAGTGATGCTCTACCTTTTGGGAACAAGCCGCGGCCGAAGATACAGTGGTTTGATGGGAATCTGGGGAGGATATTCTATACTAAAGGTTCTGGCGATGCGGGTGCCACCTTTGTTGCTGATCTGGAATAGATCTCTCAATGCCTGGAGCCCGGGGCTCGTGATATACTTATTAATTGTGTAACTACCAGTCGAGTTATTACTACATCCATCTCCATACTTCTGCCACCCAGGCAGACACGTACAACTTGAAGACTCGTATTATAATATCCATACATTACTGAGGAACGTTTGACTTACGTCCCCGAACGAGTGGACTTGGTAGTTGAATGTAGGAAGCGTGGGTATCTTCTGGAGCGTGTATAGCATAACACGCATTACTTTTTATTTGTTCGCTTTCGCTGGTCCGACCACGAGTACTTCCGACCATCAGATCCAAGTCACGGCCCAGGCCTCAGGCCTCAGGCTTCAAATAAGTTTCGGACTCCCCATACCCCACAACACTCGTCGCCATTTACACGCGACTTTGGACAGGATGACAAGGGTCACAAATGATGTTACTGTCCCTTCAGCTGGACACCTGCTAACGTTGAAGAGCATGACCCTCCCCACAAAAATCATTCACCACATCATCTGCTTCCTGGACCCTCTTGAACTCATTCGTCTCCGGATTGTACGGCTGTTTCTTTTCTAGAACCACATGCTTCTGCTTATTTTGATCTGGACGGCATCTGGTCATAGATTTCGAAACGATTTCAGACGATCGTCAATGATCCTATCGTCTGGCGAACTATATACAAGGAGGCTCGTTGTGCTCGCTTTCCTGGGCCATATTCCTGGCAGTCGACTCGGTTTCTCCAGCACACTCTGGTTCGCTCCATACAAGTGGAGCGGTCGTGGACCTTCGAGACTTTACGGGTCAGAGAATCGTCTCGACGTCAGATCCTTTGTGATGTAGAATATGGTAGTGACCGTCACTGGGTCAGTCATAGATGGCTTGTATTCCGCACTGGGACGGAGATCACATCGCACGACATCGATACCAAATCCCAGCAAACCTTGTGGCACGACGGACCCGTGTCTGATTGAACTGTTTGTTCCACTATGTCTGCCAAAGGCCTCATGGTCTATCTGATCGTGCGTGTAGGAGACGGAGATCAACATGATGCAGTGTAAGTACTCCATTTCTAGATTCACTCCCCAGCTCATACCTCACTACAGGAAGTTGCTCGAGTTCCGCACGAATGACGACTCCGGTCATCTAGCTGGGATCGCTGTCATCGATGTGCCCGTCATGTGCCTGGAAGGGGAACCTTTTATCCACTGTACAAGTGCTCCGGATACGCCATTCATATGTATCAACGCAGTCGCTTGGCACAGGCTCGACCATCTCGTGGCGTTCGACATGCGAAGTCAAATGTTCTATAAGTACCCTCCGTTGAAGTCAGGATTGGTATGTGACTGCACTGGCTTATGCAAGATTTCCTGAAGACTTCCTTACTGTCAAACAGACCGAAATGCAACCATTATTGGCGTCGTCGCCGGTTGTCACTCCGTTGCTCGAGATTTTACTTACGACGACGCAAATAATCGTTATGACGCAGTTCTTTATCGGTCATGACGACCTTGAAGATGGATACCTCATCCAAGCATTTGTTGTCCCAGACTCTCCGCCGGTTCAGGATAACAGGGGGGTCTGTGAGCTCCAACTCTCTCATCAGAACGGCGGACTCGGGCACTGGAAACCAGTGTTCTATCTCATCCGAAATTCGGTCACGAATGGCGTCGATGGATCGACAACCTTCAGCTTCATGCACGTTGACCGGCCGCAGCAGCACTTTGAAGTATACTCCACCGAGTTCACCTTGCCGCAATCTCGGACCGATGCCGTTCTTCCGATCTTCATCGACACAGAAGAACTCTTTAGGGTCGAAAGGTTTAAGGGCGGTCATTGGTATAATCGGGATGAGAGCGATGGTATTGTTCGAGGGATTTTCGCCTTCACTGGACCCAACCCTTCAGGCTGGGACCCTGTTCTCTACAAATTTTCCATTGATGCTACTGGGGAAGAATGCACAGCCGCATATAGCAGCCCTGTTTCAGGGTTTGGTTTGGACGGTTTCCATCCCCGGTTGTCTGTCAGCTGGTTTGATAGTGTCAGGGGGAGGATATGCTATGCAAAGAATTGCGACGATGGGGATGCCGATTCTCGCTATTATCTCTTTGTTGTCGAACTCGATTAGATGTTTCGTGTTACCGAAATGTACTTCGTTTCCCCCACTGGTAGACGGGTCATTGTAAGTGCCAGTGGGCTTACCCTTACGTCACCATTGCATTGACAACCGAGTCGGCTATAGAGCTTACGCCCAACAACACATGTCTAGACTCTCGTACATGGGTCCTTAAAGTTTATTGCGTTGGGGTTCGCGCCCTCCGAGTAGATAGGCTTCGACCCCAAACACAATGACACTCACTCCAGTAAAGGACTTCATCGTCCGTAGTGACACAACGGTGCCTCGGCAACAGCAGCACAATGAAGGCCTCCCAGCAGAAGTCATTTACCATATCGTCCAATTCTTGGGACCACTCGAGCTTATTCGTCTTCTAACGGTAGAATCGAATTCCATTATCACTGAATCTCATCTGGTAACATGCACATCTGCAGGTCTCGAAGCAGTTCTACGCAATTGCCAATGATCCTACGGTCTGGAAGAATATGTACAAAAATGCTCGTCTGCCCCGCTCTCCTGGACCGTTCCCTTGGCAAACTAGATCGTTTCTCCAGAACACTCTAGTCCGCTCTGCACTCTTGGAAAAGACATGGGCCTTGCAACCCATGAAAATCACGTCAACCCGAGAACTTGCTCAAGAACTGCCACTGAAATCCTCCGATGATTACCATTGGGTCAGTGGGACATGGCTATTTGTGAACGTGGGCAGGAAGATCATGTTGCAAGACATCCGTGGCGAAACTGGCTTTTTCCAGCAGACGCTGTGGGACAACGGGCCAATAGTGCGTTGGTCAACATGCTCGATCATGTGCGATCAAGGGCACTTGATATATCTGGTGCTACGCATAGGAAACGGAGACGCTGATGACGTGGTGCAAGTCCTCGTTGTTGACATGTTTCGACCCACGCAACTGACGTTCTCTCGTGCAGAAGGCTTCTCGAATTTCGAGGAGACCATACTTCCGGGGGGCTGTCAGCACCCATTGTGTTCGACGTACCTGTCAGAAGCTCATTACGAGTGCATCTTCGTTGTATGAGTGCTCAGGGACCATTTGTATTCATTACCGTCGATCCTTGGGAGAACCTTTTCTCTGCACTGGTATTTGACATTCGGAGTCGAATTTTCTACAAGTTCCCCCAACTTAGATCTGAAGTGGTACGTGACGTCCTCTTTGACGGCAAGTATCAGGTCCTAACCCCGTGAAATAGGAGGAACTCCAGTCTTATAATGACTTTTGGTTCCCTGAGTCCGAAGAAGTCTGGTTCACAGGAACTCACATCTTCGTTCTCTCTGGTTTCCCTCTCGACAATAATCTTGAGGACGAATATATACACCTCTGCCAAGCATTCAGCGTTCCTGATTCGCCCACCCCACACCCTGACGGGACTTGCGAGCTTCACCTCTCTCACGAGGTGCCCCATCATGGAATTTCCTCGCGCTTTGTTCTTCTCCGAAATTCGGTCGTGAATAGTCACAATGGATCGACGACCATCAAATTCCTGCACACTCGAGAGACCCTTCCAAGTCAGCCCATTGAATTCCTTTGCATCGAGTTCACCTTACCAGCACCCCGGACTGACGCCATCCTTCCAATATCCCTTGCCACCCAAGAATTGTTCACGATCGAAGGCTCGCAGGGTGGTCAATACGTCCGTGCCTCTGAAGATGGTTTTGCCAGGGGCTTTTATGCCGTAGGAACTCCCAGCGGATCGGTGGATCAACTTGCGCTTCGCAGGTTCGCCATTGACGCCAGTGAAGAACGATGTGTGGCTGTCGTCGGTGAATGTTCGTCGTCAACGGCGGATTTCGAGTTTTTTAGCTCAGAGTCGCAGATGCGCTGGTTTGATGGGATTAGAGGAGAGGTATGTTACTCGAAGGATTGGGATGAACATAGGAGTGGTGTGTCTCGTAATGCTACCCTTATTGTTGGTCTTGAGTAGATACACCTTTTTAATGCTGTCGTGTAGGCAGGGGGGGCGTCGGTGGGACTAACATGATAGTCTAGCAGATCACCCGCCGATCGGCACCACTTTGAGTCCATCATGTCGGACTGCCAGCCCCGCATTGCAGCGACCCCTGGTACAGTACCTGATTCCCTGATCTCCGCCAGTTTCAAGTTTTCAAATGAACTGTCGCTACTCGGTACTTATTTGACGGGATCGGGTGTGGAACTTGTGCCTTGGGGGCATCATCTACACCCCAGGGTGGGTTCTATAGATTCCCCACTCTCGACCGGCATCCTGGGGCACTTTTCAGGGTGACATCTTCATACCGAGAGGCCCGGATTCAGTTGACGCTTATTTCGAGGGTCCTCCTGCGAAATAGACGTTCGCGTGTATGTACCGCATTGCACTACCTATATCCGCTACGGGTGTGACTTGTACTTCTCAACCATAGCTAAAGATAGTGCGCCGCAGCGCTGTCGCTGTCCAGGCGAAACCTAATCTCATCGCCATAGCAGGAGGCCGAGGGTGGAGTCGTCATGACACGGACACGGACACGGGGAGTCTGAGACAGAGTCAGCGCTCAGTCGGCAAGATCACTAACCCGCCCCTTGAGAGATTTTCGAACCAAAGAGAGCAGACTTGGTGTCAGTGCATGAGCTTGGACAGTAACGACTACTGTAGCATGCATGAGAATCAAGTTTGTCGAAAGAAAAATAAGTCAACCGAGCCCCGAAGTAGGCATTTGCATGAGACTATTCTAAGACATGTACCTTCCGTGAGCTGGGATCTAAAAAGTCTTAGGTTCTGTCAAGTTGTAATGGAGATGTATAACCTTGGTACTGTATATACATATGGACCTAACATAGCATTGCTATTCTCGTGTTGTTCTTGCGCCATCATCTTATCTCTCACTCCTACTATGTATATGAATAGCTAGTACTAGTGATGACCCTCTCCATACATACATCCACAATTCTGACCTCCACTCTCACAGCTCTCTTCCTGACCACTTCCATCCCTGGGCTTGAGTTAGTCTAGCTAACTCTCAAGCCAACACACAATGTCTTGGAAACTGGGCTCAGTGAAAAGTGCGTCTTCCGAGTGTTCTCGTCCATTAATATTTCTGTCTCACTCTTCACCGATCTCTCCTTTTGGCACTCTCACCCACACATCTTACCGACTGTCCAATCCCCTTCGTGGTACGTTTCACCAGAGGCCAGGGATATCAAGGATAATGCAGCCGTCTCTCAATCTGTGACCCCGATATCGTCCCGACCTAACACCCCAAGACCCTCCACTTCTGCAGAACAGCAAGCCCACTTGCGCTCTGGAATGTTGACCATTCGCATATTCTCTGGTCCGTCACATCACCACCCTCACATATGAGCAGATAGCGTTGACGGCGTTCTCGATCAATATACCATTAGGCTGCGGTCTCTCGCTTGCTCCTGGCGTGCAAGTTCCGGAAGTGATCCGAACAGCGCTCGAATCATCTCCTGCGACCAGGAGGAGATCAGCAGGCAACCGTGAAAGCCTCCAGAGAAAGCGAAACTGGTGGCTTCCTTATGTTGTCCTCGAATTCGACAACAACCAAGTCTTGGTTGACTCTTTGGGCGGTGACCTTTCCAACCCAGTATGGAACTACCGTGCGGCCTTGTATGTTACTCATCGAGTACTTCTGGATGTTCGCTAACATGATCTGTCTTCCAGTGACGTGTCACGTACATCCGACATATCTGTCTCTGCCTACCTTCGTACGGCTGCCGTCGTACACAGTCAGGAAGATATAGGAAATGACCTACTAATGGCACGAGTTCAAATCACCCCTTCTCTCGATAGTCATGTACTCGACTTCCCCTTTTTCCTGGTTCTGTAACTGACCCTGTATCCATCTGTACTAGCACGTATCCGATCAGTGGTACGCCGCTACTGCGGGCAGTGGCTCATTCCATCTCAAAATAGAATACCGGCCTACGCAAGCCGAACCGCTGACCATCGAAGCATTCGAGCTGCTCAAGGTGATAGGGAAAGGGTCGTTTGGCAAAGTCATGCAAGTACGGAAGAAAGACACCATGCGGGTGTATGCATTGAAGACGATACGGAAAGCACATATCGCATCACGCCCGGGGGAGATAACGCATATATTGGCTGAGAGAACTGTGTTAGCATTGGTAAATAACCCATTCATCGTGCCTCTCAAGTTCTCGTTCCAGAATCCGGATAAGCTGTATCTCGTGATGTCATTCGGTGCGTTTGGAGCATACGCGCTTTTAAGCTGGGGCTGATGTTGGCTATTCTTCAGTTAACGGAGGAGAGTTG
>JBBPJZ010000139.1:0-33634 GCA_038089015.1 Chalciporus aff. trinitensis
ACGTGATCTGCCACTTGGTGCTGGATTGGGATTAGGTGGAGATGCCATGTTTTGTTTGAGCGTCGACTTGGATGCAGGATGCGATTTCTGGCTCGAAGGAGGTAGGTTATCAGTGTCCCATCCCCTGGATTGATGCGATTGTAGTTGTGAATATGATGATTGGGTCCGAGACGGTAGTTTCGACAATCCGTTCCGAGAATGCGAACGGGAAGCGGCAAATTGGCTAAGTTCGGTTTGAGTATCGACTTGGTCGATCCATCCTGTCAAACGGACGCGTTGAGGAGTAGGTGTGGGTGGTGCGTATGGGTCGTACTCCTGTTCGTCTTCCTCGTCGTCATCAAAAGCACCCTCGGACGAGGCTGCATCCTCTCGTGATGTAGAGGGATCATAATCGGAGGGTCCAGCGAGAGCACGAAAGTATGACGGATCATCAAGCTCGTGGATACATTGAGGATGGAACGTTGGTGGGAGGTCATCGTCTTCCTCTGCATCCTCCATGAGTCGACGGCCACTATACTCCTGAATCGTGTCATGTGACACATCATACTCGTCTAGGTTGGAAACACTCGTTCGAGAGGATACGGTGCGCGCCCGGATGGAGAAGTCTGTGCCTGATGTAGCTGAAACGGACAGGGAGGGCTCGGGAGAGTGGACTAAGGGGTGGCGAGGGACGTCAGTAACGTTCGAGAACGCAGAGCAATTTGCGCCTGGTGCTTCGTCATTGTCATCTAATGAAGGAGAAGAGACACGTTGTGGGATCAAACGAGGTACTTGGGCAGGAGAGGGTCGGAGCAGAAGAGACGTCGAGAAGTCTGCTATCTCACCCTCACCGTCTTCATCGCCATACGAATGGTGATTTGAGTAGAGTGAGCGCGATTGGCGAGGGCGACCTGAAGATTTAATGCGAGGCAATACGCCTTTTCGGCGTGCTAGCCAGCAGAGAAGTTCGCCAACAAATATGGTCTCGTTCCAGCCACCATCGGCGAGTTTCTCGGGATCCACCTCGCCGAGTCCAATTTCATCCACCCATCCGTCTATGCTAACCCCACCAGCGCCACCTAACACCGAGTCATCCGTATTCGAAGCAGGATCGGTCGAATGGTCAGCATCCGTTCCACCACGGAGGACGTCGCACTCAAGCACGCCGAGTAGGACAAGCATAGCACGCGACTGTGCATCCCTTGTACGAGACTGTCTCACTGTTTGCGTAATTGGTAAGCGTGCGCTGATGAGGGACTCGAAGATGGCGAGGAGAAGGGAGGGAGTGAGGTCGGTTGGGTTGTCGATGGTGAACGGGAGGTTGAGGGCGGCAAGGAGGGCGTTTATGGATGGAAGGAGTGTTGGAGGAAGGGGACGTGGGGACAGCGTTGACATCGTGCGACGCGACGTCGAACAGAGCGTTGTCGTCGTTAGCGGCGATGGCGAGGAATGTTCGATCGTGGCAGTGCAACCGAATTGCTGATGTAACCCCTATGACGTGATGAATAGATCTCCCCAAGTCAACTACGTTGGCATCAAACCAACTTGAAGCTACTGTAACGGCTACTTATCACTTCCGTCAGGTCTTCCTTGCAGCTGATACGTTTCAACATTTTATCAGTGGAACTGTGAACAGGTGGGCTACAGAATTATTTTCTCGGTCTCATCACACTTGAGGGTTAAGAATACATTCGACAAGAGTAAATATCATCCTGTTCCGAGGTGGAAGCTTGGCCAGTACACTACCCTACCACAGTTTTCACGGGATCTAATATGGATATGAGGTCGTGATGGAGTTGAAGGTTTGGATCGGAGGATCTCTGTGATTAACGAGGACAGAAACAATCTGCTCGACGATTGAGAGAGATCTTCTAGTACAAATTCATCGCAGCACAGAGTGACCGACGAGCCTTAAATTTCCGACCGAGTTTCAGTTGCTAGTAACTGGCCAAGTCAGTACTGGCACCTCAAAAAGAAGCCGTATTTTTATATTCCCGTCACTTTTCCTGTTGACTTTGTCTCCAATCTTTGGATCTTTGCTGTCACTGATTAGTAAACTTAATAACGTGTTGCGGGGTTTGGTCGTTGGTCGCCGTTGTCGCCTACAGCAACAACACAGTCGACAACGACGTCCAAGTTCAGAGAACAAATCGACAGACAACAGAAAGGCCTGAAAACTTGAAAAGATAGAGCCCGGTGTGAGTGATTCCAGTGCTACAAATCGAATTCATACGGGAGTTGCATGTGATTGACACAAATAGTCTACAGCGGAAGCGAACCCAAAGTGGACCAAAAAGTAGACGATCGCTCGACCTCTGCTCGCCGTCGTCGACGATGGCGACGTTCGAATATGTCGATATTCCCCACGACGCGATACGGCTGAAATCAAACACGCAATCTATTGAACCAGCGATGAAGGTTTTCACCTCCTTACCCGACACTTTTTCATGGCAAATCCAACAGTGCATCACGTCGACCGCACAAAGCAATGTCATATCGCCAGCAAAGTCTGCACTCTCGCTCGTCCCCCAGCTCCTCCTTTCCTCTTCTCTGCCATTGTCTGGAACGGCACCCATGTCTCCTCCCACCGCCAGCATCATCTCCTCCGCTATTGCGACCCCAAATCCTCGTGCACCTGCCCATTCTCTCCTTAGCACGCGAGACCCGCTCTCGCTACCAATCGTGACCACCAACTTTCGCCGTTTCGTGTCGAAGGTGGGTCCTGTGTTCTGGCTTCAAGACCGCGCCGAAGAGATCATTCTCTGGAAGAAAGGATGGAAACGGACGGCCGTGTGGTTGGCCGTCTATGGCTTTTTCTGTATGTCGCTCTCTCTTCCTTCCCGCGTACATATTGACCTTGTTATAGGTTACTTCCCAAGAATGATTCTGCTGATCCCACATGTCGTGTTGTTGACCGTGATGCTCACGTGTTACCCTGATCCGGGGGCCCCTGCTGTACCGTTAAATGTTGGTGAAGGGACGGCAGACTGGCAAGCAAACATCCAAGCAATCCAAAACCTCATGGGTGCCTTGTACGTATCTTTCAACGCCCAATATGTTCGATATACGCGCATATATTGACGTGCGACCTAAATGGCGTCTAGCTCGGACGCGCATGATGCTGTAGTCCCGCTATTTCCCCTGCTCGTCCCTCCCCAGTCGACTCACAATCCACCGCCATCTCCAGTGAAAGCTTCCTCCAGGCTCTCCATGGCATCTCCAACATCTCCACCTCCCACTTCCAACCCAGCATATGTCCCCATACCTTCCGTCCAACCTGCCCCAAACTCTACCCAATTACCCACTCAACCACACCACCCTCTCCTCATACTCACCCTTTTATCATTCCTACTTCTCATTCCTATACTCATGATCGACCTTCTACCCCTTCGTCTCCTATTCTTCCTCGCAGGTGCAGGCGGCGTCGGGTGCCTTCATCCCCTCGTTAGGGGGCCCCTTTCAGCGGCTCTGATACGCGCCACGTCAGGACCAGGCTTCTCTCTCCAGCTCTCCATCACGATTCCTAGCATCCCAAGACCCAAATTCTTTGTCATACCTCTCTCCCTCGTACCTTTCCGGCCCGCAAAGCATGACGCAACATCAAAACCCCGACCTCCTCTCAGTGAAGCCCGTACGATTACGCTCACACTATCTCCACGTGACGCCTGGTCATTTTGCCGACGTCTCGTTGATGACGATCGACTCGAAGACCCAGCATGGCGTGCCCCGCTCGCTGAGGTCGAGTTATGGGAAAACGAGCGTTGGTGTGCAGATGGGGATCGCAAGCGGCGCAAGTCGGTCGTCGTATTCGGACGAGGAGACAGTGAAGACGAGGATGGGATGGACGATGGTGTGTCTACGACGAGTTCGGGCACTGCTACCACAGTCACGAACTCAGGAAATACAACGACACACGGAAAGGGGGTGGACAGGTGCGATAGAGGTGTGTGGGCGAAGGGGAATTTAAGACCGAGTGAACGGGTTGGGTGGACGAGGGGGCGAGATGGGTGGAGTGGTGTTGGTGGTGAAGTTAGGTGCGTCCACGGTTCTTATTTATGTGGTGGTTCCTGGTCATATGCTGCGTATATGCGCTTTCATCCGCTATATCCTTCTCTTTCTTAGTTGAGAAAAGGGATAGGTGAAGCATTCTGCGTATATGTGCTTCGATCTGGCTATTTTTCTCCCTTTTCGATCCTCGCCCACAAGCAGGAATGGACAACTGACGTGGACTGCACAGCAGCAACCTCACGTTTTCGTTATCCCCTGGTTGGGCTTTTGTCGAAACGGAGGGCTGGCGTCCTGATTTGCGCGCCACGTGGGCGATAGAAGGTGGCGCGATGACGACCGTAGGTGCTGATAAAGGTGGGTCCAGGCTCTTCAAATTCGTCGTGCGAGTCACAGTCGCTCACTTATCCTTCCCATGTCTTCTTTGTCTGCCGTCCGTCACTGATACTTGGACGCGCCGGAACGTAAATCTTGACAATCATCGCCCATTCTGTTGACATACGCGCAAAAATCGGCATGTAGATGGTTGGACGTACTCGACAGACACATGGACACATCCCCGTGCGGAATCAAGGCCAGGTGATGGTTGGGTGACGCGTCGACGACGATGGGTGCGGCGCGTGTATTGGAAGGGCGAGGAGACGGCTAGTAGGTGTTGAGTGCTCCTGATCCAAGTGGCGTGGGCGCTCTCCTGGTTGAGTGTATGATATGGTATGGTATGGTATTAGCTTGAAGGGAACATAATGCATCTTGTCGTCCCGTTTACAACGAGTTCAACAAGTCGGAGGAAGGCGACGCGGGTGTTATTGTCGTTAGGGGCTCTTGACCTAAGGGGCCTTCCGCTCCTCGTGCTGCTAACAATTGATAGTTTTTCAGCTGTCCACTTGCACCTTCGAGATGGGGCTCTTTCCGGAAGAGATCATCTTGACCATCCTCTCTTTTACTTGTCCTCTTGATATCGTCGAGCGGGCACGATTGGTGAGTTTTTCTCCAGGTCATATTCACCACTTGTGCAACGTATATATATCCAGGTTTCGAGACAATTTCGCGCAATCACCTATGATCGCGGGCTCTGGAAACGGGTTTACACAAGGACACCAATCCCTCGTCCTTCTGGTCCATATCCTTCCCAATCTACTCATTTTCTCGAACGTGCTTTGGTTCGTTCAGCACGGCTGGAAAAATCCTGGACTGACAAGCCGCTTCAAATAATGCGAAGGGGGATGATCGGCACTCGACAACCCGCACTCAGCCAGCGGACGAGCGTTGTTTGTGGTCGATGGCTCATCTATTGCCAATATTCAATCCTCGCGACCCTCAAAATCATAACGTATGACATCGAGAAACCCCACTCTCAAACTTATACGTGGCTTCTCGGGCCTTTTCTGCTACTCTGGTATTGGTTGACAACCACTCAACAGATCGTATGGGAAGAGAGAAGAGAGTGGAAGGAGCTGATTCCTGTCTATCGGAAGTGCATTGCGTGTTGGGACGCATGCTCGGTCATGTCCGTTGACTCGGAGGAGGAGTTCATCTATGTCGTCATCTGCGAAACACCATTCTTCACATGTTCGACACAGAGATGGTATGCTCTTTCAGATCATTCCCTCGATCGTGTTATTTACTCCGATGGAACAGGAAGCTCTTGGAGTTCGCAGTCGATAAGGACTCGGTCCAGCCTGTCTTTCGTGATTGTTGGAACATCGTTGAAAAGAACTCACCAGGCCCAGTATGGGGATACTCCGTGAATCTTCGGTGCGGCTGCAGCAATAATTCAACCCTCTTGTCCATCGTCTGCGATGGCTTAGCATATATTTTTGACACGAAAAGTCGAATATTGTATGAATTTCCGCCTCCGAGTCCTAACAAATTCGTAAGTTGTCTGTCAATAAAATTAGGCGACTAATAATTCATGTGCACCGGGTCGCTCGTCTACTAGGGTTATGAAAGGAAAATTTTCCTTACAAGAACCCACATCCTCGTCAGATACACACATTTCGCTTACGCGCTGACTTACGTCGAGGCATTCGTTCTCCCGGACAATTCAAGCCCACAGCATAATCATGCTCGTGTGCTCCGTCTCACCCACGAAGGTTCAGTGACAGGTCATAACCCGTCTCGCATCTTGCTCATTCGGGATTCAGTCGTCGATCCACTGACTGGATCGATTAAGATCAAGTTCTTACATCGGTTCGAAGATAAGCGCGACTTGATCATGTTCTCTTGTATCACGTTCACACTCTCTCCCTCCAATTTGAACTCAGACGATGTCGCCCCAATGCTCACGGCTGTTCATCCTATCTTCACACTCCCCCTTCACGCTTATGACACATATTCTCGTCTTATGTTTGTCGATGGTTCCGGCGATGGATATGCCAGAGGCTTCTTCCACGCCCGTGAGGCTGGTACCTCCCTGGTTACAAACGTCGTCAAGTTCACGATCGATGCAACAAAGAAACGCTGTAGCTCCAAGGTTGGTACGGTGCAAACTTTGCGGGGCTCGGTTGGGCTGTTTGATCGGTACCTTATGGATGAGACCGAAGTGTGGTTCGATGGGGTGCGAGGGAGGGTTTGTTCTCATAGACGTGCTTCCGAGTTTTGCGATTTGTTTGGTGCTAGGCCTTATGTTTTTGATATTGAGTAAGCGGATCTTCAGTGTCTTTCTCTGATTCTCTCCAAGTTACTGTGGGTGAGCTCGATCGTGTTGCATCATCGATTTTCTTCGACGGAATTTACATAATCCTTTTCATGACCACATTCTCGGTGTGTAGGCTGGTACGGGGAGAAATACTGGATGCTCTATCGCTGATACCTCCAAGTTTGGCCCGAGCTTGTGGGTTGAGCCTGAGGTGCCATATCTTTCCTGAGTGTCTCCTCTAGATATGAACCTCGATGCGGTTGCCAACACTTCACGCTCGTATTCAAGGTGACACCCGTTCCGGACGAGATCATGTTGAAGATCCTCTCTTTTTCGACCCCCTTGATATTGTTGAGCGCGTACGACTGGTGAGCTTGTGGCTAGCGCACGTTCATCTAACCAGGTTTCAAAATGGTTCCGCGTCAACCACGATCGCGAGCTCTGGTAACTCATTTACACAAATGCGCGGCTACCCCGTCCACCTTGTTGGAGGACAGACCGTACGTACTTAGTACTTACCACTTCACTCATTACATTACCATATTTGGACATCACCGTACTGTCACGTTCGTTTACGCAGGACGCTTTTCCTCCAGTCTCGTGCACGTGTATACTCGACTGGAGGTAAGCTATACATATACACTCTTTCCTCTATCTCATACTGACATTCACTAGGATAATGTGGTAACGGTAACAATTGACCACCTCTTGATCATGAACTCCTCCGCCTTTCCCACACAAAAATATTCGAAGGGCCCTCAGTATCAGATGATTACACCCAGGTCCTCTGCTCCTTGTGTCACCCAAGGCGCCCATAAAACGTACACACGGTAAGCTGATGTGGCTGGATTACAATTACACCTTGCACAGGTTGACTGAGACCCAAATGTTAAAACAGCACATAGGCCGGGGCTCCGCTGGGTCCGCTAGGTCCGAGTAAGCATCCCTTATCGACCGAGATCTAACAATGTCCGCTGCTTTTGACGGTTCGCCCTGTACCCTGCCCGCACCCGTTTATCCACTTTTCTCTCGGAAGTCAAACCAGTGTGTTAGCCTGGCATTCCGAGCCATTCGGGTTTCCCTGCTTCGTAGCTGAACTGGGCCTCGGTCTATGGGCTCAATGGGACAAGGTGGAAACAAAGATTGTTCAAAACCCGATGGTGACCAATTGCAAACACACTATTGGCTGATTCGGCGCCGAATGCTCTTAGGGTTCAAGTCCGTGCGTGTGTGGAGGTCGTCACCAAAACTGGTGGCCGAACTGCCTTCCTTGAGTATTGAGATTCGAATGGGGCGCCATTAACGTGAAGGCTATGCCTAGCGCCATATGGTATGGGCCAGATGCTTCTCCTCGGGTCAAAACTCACCAAAACTCTTCGTCAAGAAGCTCGCCTTTGCGGTCACGTTGCACAAACTCGACAGAGGGAGAACTCACCGGGTAATAAACATGATACAAGCCGGGATGAATCCGCAGATACTGTCCCCAAAAAAGATAGAGGAACTATTGGGTGCCAACAATGAACGTTCGACCCTGATCAACAGTCATTTTTGTTGAATGGACGTATAAAACCACGAGCGGGGGTCAAGATTTTCCAGCCTTCGCTCAGATTCTGAACCATGATCGGTACTCTAACTGTCCTTGCTTTGGCGGCCAGCACCATCGCGACACCTGAGCCTTCCTCTAACTGGAGGGAGCGCATTAAGAACGTTGTCGTACTCATCCAGGAAAACAGGCCAGCTTTCTAGGTGACACCTTTAATGCACTCTCATTAACACCATGCTCCTCAGGTCGTTCGACTCGTTCTTCGGCGATCTCTCTTATCGCATGGATATCGATAATATCCGCAACCTGAAGGGCAAATATTGCAACCCTGTAGGTATCATCACTTATTCTTCCGTGAAAAACTACCTAAGAGCGTGCCAGGGAAACATTAGTGCGACTCAAACCGTTGAGATTTGTGCCGCGCCTCTTTTGGGCAACATCGAACCCGATGACCCCAACCACTCTGTTACGGGCGTCACTTACGCGATCTTCAACACATACCACCCAAACGAATCCGGTAGCTATATGCAGGTTCAGAAGAAGGAGAACATGCTTGGCTTCGTCGTCGAACAAGAAGTAACATACAGCACATACAATGTCTCCCGTGCCTCGGAGGTTATCAACTACCTCCCCGAGGAGTTGATTCCTGTGATGCGTACTATCGCCGAGAACTATGTCCTGTTTGATCAGTGGCACGCCGATGTTCCTGGCCCCACTGACCCCAACCGGTATGTATTCCATTTGCTCACTTTCTATTAATATAGTTTTTGATCCCCGTGTCTCGATTAGTGCCTACTTGACCTCTGGTACTTCCCATGGCCATGGATCGAACGACAATTCCTTCAACGTTTTCGGTCTTCCTCAGCGCTCCATCTTCCAGCAGCTCGATGAGAACAACATCACCTGGATCAACTACTATAACTCCAGCTTCAACCCCGACGCTGAGTTCTACACCTGGACTAACACATCCGGAAGATCGAAGACAAATGTTTTGCCAATCGCGCAGTTCTACGCCGATGCCGAGGCGGGAACTCTTCCTCAGTTCAGTTATATCAACCCTGAGGTATGTCAGGACCACTGTGTTATTATTAGAGTGCTGCTGACCGAAACCCTGACCCAAAGTGCTGCAGCTATGACTCGATGCACCCCCCTAGCCCGATAAACGTGGGTGAAGCCTGGGTCAAGAGCATCTACGAAGCTCTTCGCAACTCTCCTCAATGGGACAATACCCTTTTCTTCCTCTCCTTTGACGAGCACGGTGTACGTAACGCTTTCGCCGACCTGTCTAGGTGATTATAGAGGCTCACTGTACACAGGGTTTTGCTGATCACGTTCCCCCTATGGTTGGTGTTCCCCCTGGCGACAACTTGACCTATACCGAGCTTGCTGTGGATGGCAAGAACTACACACTCAACTTTGACCGTCTTGGTGTTCGGTATGTGATGGTTCTCCAATCAATTCATCCTTTGAGACTCTGACACCTGGGCTACGTTTAGTGTCCCGGCTATGGTCATCTCACCATGGGTCGAGCAGGGAGGGCTCGAGTCCCACCCTCAAGCGGGTAGCGGCAAGTTCTACAGCCACTCCTCTCTCGCTGCTTTCATCACCAAGGTAACTCTTTCCTTTTGAAATCCCATGCAATGGCTCTGACGCACTATCTCCCAGCTCTGGAACCTCGACAACGGCACCCCACTCACGCCCCGTATTGCCAGTGCTGCCAGCTTCGAGCATCTCATTACTGATTACTACCGTGAGGATGCTATTCCCGAGTTGCCCCAGCCTCTCGGTTACTGAGATGTTTGGAATGAGTCTTGCATCAGCGAAGTATCATTTACTAGGTGTTTCATACGTTTTTTTCTTGGAAAATATAGCTTGTTGTCCTAGAAAGCAGTACGGTAGCTCCAAGTTTGCGTAGTGAATATGTATTCCAGATTTGAGATACAGGGGGGGTAGTTTGATTCACCCTTGTCATTCTCCTTCTTAGCATGGATGGCAGGAGGATTTGCTATCACCCCCATCGTTTAGTGAAGGGGATGTGCACTCCGAGCCCTCTGAGCTAGTTTGAGATGTAAAATAATCAGCAGCAAGATTGTTTCCCAAATGTAAGGTTCAATGAAGCCGAATCAGTTGTGTCCAAACGTTCGTGCTTCTCAGGAAACAGCAAAAGCCTATTTCACTGAGGCAAGTATAGTAGGTATATGAGGCCCCTGCAAACCAGAATGTATACATAGGGTATCCATATGTTACAGTATTGTATCGATCAACCAGTCATATCAGCGGGTGGACGAACACGCAAGATGACCCTCGGCAGCTTCTTCTCCGTGCGCGCACCTTCTTCCTGACCTGGAGCAGGAGATGGCGATACGTCGACACTGGGGCTCGCGTTCTTCACCGCCGCCTGCTTCCCAGATGCAGATCTCCCTCCATTCTTTCGCTTTTCAGACTCTGGCGGCGTCCCCTTCCCAATCCCAGCATCGTTCGCTGGCTTCTTGCGCTCACGAAGCGTCATCGACGTCGGGGGAACCCATGGGCTGGTGGTTGTACCTCGAGACGAGGATGGCTTACTGTCTGCGCCAAGCAAAGGTAAAAGTTCAACGGCACGAGTTAGCCACGCGTCTGTGCTAATGCCAACACCCGACATTCGAGGGGCTGACTTGCGTGACTTGGCTGCTTTCTCTAGCTGGTGAGAGAATGGTGTTAGCGTGAAGCATGGGTATTGGTGTCATACAATGCCGACCACTTACCTTGACCAGGTTTGCTTCTTCCCACCAACTCTCATTCACCCACTCCTCCGACCGAGGGGGTCCTGCTTGTGTTGAGGGGGATTTGTCGACCAGCCCACAGAGGTGTGCCATAGCGCCGCTCGTCAGTGCGCGGTCACTGTACCCGCCTTCTAGTACGCTCACAACTCGCCCTTGTGCATAGATATCTGCCATCCTGCACGTCTCGCGGGTAAACTTGTGGTAAAATCCCACAGGAACTTTACGATTGTGCCTGGACATCGATGGGTACTCGTGCTCGCAAGCATCGAAACCACAGCTGTATCACAGAAAACATTGAGCACTTCTCATTACCACAAGGAATGATCGTCGAGCATACCTAATGAAGATGAGAACATCGTCACCCGGACCTCCAGTTTGATCCAGAAAGGCTTGAGCGCGATGCAAAAGATTGAGGTAATGCTGTGGATATAAAACATCCCAAAAGTGTGCTTCTGAATTATATCTTTGAAGATGTATATTCTCAATATATTGCCCATGGGGACCATGTATTGACGTAGATGCTGCCTGTACCATGTCTGGTTTCCCATCCTATGCACTATGAATCACCGGAGGGTCAGAATAGTACGTATCGTAGGACGAACCTCGCAGGGAAATGATAGTATATCATGAAGCGAACCATAGAATATTCGGGGGCCTGGCTTCTTGGGAGGCTGATCATCCACGGAAGAGAGCTCGGACTCGAGGGTTTCTCGATACGTTTCTTCGTTTATCTGCCACACGATCGATTGTGTCCCATTCCCTGCAAAGAGCATTATTTCAACACCCATAGACATTAGGAAACTCAGGCAGGCTAACCATGATGTAGATCAATATCAAGAATGACAATTCTTTGTATCCCGTGGTTCAAATGGGCTGGCAATTTAGCTTTGAGAACGCGGCAATACAACATCGCAAGAACGTACCATGTGCAGCTCCGATGGCAACATTGTTGACGAAGCAAAAGCCAGACGGCGTATCCTCCCCACAATGATGTCCGGGTGGACGAACAGTGACGAATGCCCGTTCGCAAGGTTCAGAGTCGTAAGATCCGACAAAAGGCGATATTTGAGTAGCTGCAATGACGGCATCAACGGCCTCGCAAACAGCACCGATAGCCCCTTGAATTGCATCGATGGATTCTGGGCAAACTAATTACAGCATCCAAAGTCAAAGTTAAGCCTAGTTTGACGTGAAACTGAGATCACGGAAATGACTGACGGTACAAATCAAGAGGCGGTATCCCTTCCGGGATCTCCGAGCCTTTCTTTGTGATGTTCTCCTGGCTTTCGCGTGCCCAAGCAATGAGATTCTCGAGGTAAACGTCCCCGTCAATGTCCCCATGAACATACTTTACAGCCTGGTTGTTAAGGAGCTCGACCGTCGCGGATGTTCGACGAATGCTGATTGAGGAGGTACGGAGGACTTGACTCGGCGGAGTAGGTGTGATTTCCAAGCGTTCCAGAGCAGCAGCAAGTTCATCCGCCCCTGAAGCCGTAGATGTGACCTCTCCTTGCACGGCAGCACGATCTGCTTCGCCTTCTTTCGAAGTTGTGGCGGCTGCAACTTCCTCGATGCGAGAAATCGCTGCGGCAAAGCCGAGTTTAACGGCATGCAGCCGTTCGGGCCGTTCAACGATGCCTGAAACATCGCGCGACCGTATAAAGCGATGTTTGAAACATTCGTCCTGGATATATATAGTGGTACGTTTGCCACGTGTAGTGATAGTAGCGCCAGAGTTGACATGGACGTGAGAGCTGGAGTTTTCCGACTCGCATAGTGATTCTGCAGCCACTACCCCAGGACGGGAGGTTCCTGGCTCGTTCTGGTGCCCCTCTGATTTACATGGTGGCACCCTCGAGTCCATGTAGAATCTGGGTTTTGATCTGGTCAATCAATGAAGAGTTGTGAATATTTTCTACAACCACAAAAGGTTCTGACCAAAGTCTGGCGCGTCTTGATGGGAGCTTGATGGAAGGGGCAAAAGACGCGTTATTTACAGGTGTTTGGACCACTTGGCGCTTGCCCTACGCATCCACGCCAGGGCTAAGCAGAGGTTAATAAAATATGTCAGGCTCGTTCTTTTATCTAATACACATGAACTATTCAATCCTTCAGCACAACATCCTCGGACCACGAAGCCCACTTATCAGCAGCTTCAATTAACTCCTTTCCTTTCTGCTTCAGAGCTGCCACTGCCGATTTGTGAACGGGGAGTCTCATCGGAGGGTCCTCCAGATAAGCCGCCTTATAGACAACCTCTGCGAACTTGTCAGGATCGCCATTGAATACGGAATCAGAGTTCGCGATCAAAGCACGCCACTGCATCGTCGCTAGCGCGGGATCGGTGTACGCCGGGTGGACTGGGTCGGTTATTGCGTTAACAGTGGGACACTTCGTGCGAAATGGACCTGGTTCAAGGATGGTTACCTGCAGAGGTCCCATGACGATATGTGAAAGTAATGCTCAGTTTGCGAGGGATCTTGGGAGAGAAGCGGATGTGTTTACCTTGATGTTCCAATCTGGATTGACTTCTGCTGCAAGACCCTCACTGAGTGCTTCGAGAGCTATCCACGGTGGAGTCAGCTAATGTGACATCATTCCTTAGCGCCCCGACAACATACCGAATTTGCTAAGTTTCGTGTCAGTCATCCGAAGGATGACTTGTCAACATGAAAACACTCACCTAGCACAATAGTAAACGCATCCCGCAGAGGAGATGATCCCTGATAGCGACGATACTTGAAGTAACCTTCCTCCCATTGGCTTGTTCTCTTCGCGGAAGAACCTGACTGCCTCCCTGCTTACATTCGACGCACCCCAGAAGTTCACTTCAAACACATCTCGCGCAGTGCGTTCAGTTGTGCCCTCTACCTCTCCTATAACGCCAAATCCCGCGTTGTTTACAACGAAGTCAATGCGACCGAACTTTTCTCGACTTGCAGTGAAAGCGGCGATCACCTCCGAAGGTGAGGTAACGTCAAGCTTGAGTACCAGCAGGTTGTCTGGATGTTCTGCAGCCAAGTCAGAAAGGACCTCCGGCTTTCTTAGGGTTGCGGCGACCTTGTCGCCTTTTTTCAGGGCATACTCGGTAATACAGAGCCCGAAACCCGAAGAGCAACCAGTGACTGTATATAAACTTAGTGTGAATCCACCTCAGGAATTCAACGGTACTTACTGAACCAGACTTTTGTGGGCGACATGGCAGGAGACTACGTGAGGGAGGAATGAAAGCAGTATGGAGGTTAGACTTCTACCCCGCGACCTTGGGTATAAATTCACAGCCGGAGAACATGTAGCCGATGAACCACACGGAATTCTGGATCTCCACTATCAGTGATAGTATCAGTGATGATGGGAAATCGAGACCGTAGCCATGATCTTCATGCTGCAAACGTAATAGTTTCCCCGCGGAAGCTGAACCTGCCAGTGGGTCTCTCGCAAAGCCGCGCGGAAGCTATTATCCACCCTCCGTCGGCTTGCCCAACCGTGATGGCAAATGTCAACCTTTGTAGACGCGACAGTCGTGAAAAACGCGAACACTTTCCTCCAAGTTAGAGCACTGGACCTTCAAAATATAACGGGAACACATACCGTATCCGCGTCAGACAAAAATTACAATCACGGTTAGAAACATTTGGACACTTTTGGTACATACATCAAAGTGGGCGTGGCGGAGTTCCTGTGACTCAATGATGATCCTGCCAGCCTTGTTGATCCTAATTAGAGAAATGACACTCATCCGTGTCCTCGAACCAAACTCTATTGGTGACATATGAAGGCTTTCGCATTTGGAGCTCACCCAGCCCACCGTAGAGACTCCGTAGACAGACCGAAGAACGGGGGAAGAGAGTCATTATTAGATAGGTGTTGACATGTTGCGCCAAGCATTGAAACAAAACTAGACATCGTGGGAGCGGAGCCTGTCGAGCTAAGTAAAACTTGAACCTCACCGCATCCACCAATTTGTTTCTCTATCCTCAATCATACAAACATACCAAGCACATATCGCGTACAAGTGAAAGCATATTGGCTTTGGAAATATCTCGGAAAGGTGGGTATGTATCGCACTTACTGACGATCTTAGCAAACAGTTTCAGGAAAGGCTCAGTTGAACGCACCAGGGACTCGGAACGGAGGGGCTGATTTTCTTAAAGCTCCTGCATTTTGTCCACCAGAATTGCCCACTCCAACATTGTTACTCCTTGCTTCAACATTTCTTCCTTCATTTCTCTGTCCCTCGTTTCTTCTCTCAGCCTTGCGAATGCCCGAAGATGTTCTTTACGTCGGATCCCAAGGCTGGACAATACCGGTGTGATATGGAGAAGAGAAGGCTGGCAGGACATGAGGATGCCCTCTATAGATGACGTGGACGATGAACGACTTCTCGAGGGCAACCTCGGACTGGCTTTATGCCCGCTCTTCATGTTTTGAGAGGGCGAGCTGTTACTCCCGCTTCTAACGTGGTGGAGCTCGTGTCCGTTGAACGCGTTGCGATGAGGAGGCGAGTTCTTCAAGCTTTGCCCTGTCAAGGCGTTAATCTCCGCCAGAGTGTAGATCCTCTCTGATCGAGTCGGGCTCGGGTCTCTGCGCTTGTCGCGTTTCGTCGCCGTAATTGCGGCGGCCTTTGGTGGCTTGGGTGTACCATGCGCGTTTGGGTCCACTGGCATATACATCCTGGCAGATTGATACGTCTGCGATGCACTGGACGGGCTTCGGCGCAGCGTGGCTTGAAGATTCTACACACCCATCAGCACCCCTGTTGCAATGTTGATGCTCTCATGGACTCACTTCTACACCTCTGGGCTTAATTGTCCCTTGATCCGTGGTGTACGTTCTTTCTCGACTCCTCCGAATACCATCATCCGTCCCCGCCACCGTCTCGCCAAACTCCCCCAACACCACCTCGTTCCTAACCACCTCGTTCCTAGCCACTTCTTCCCTCCAAACGCTTACCTTTCCCTCTCGACCTACATCCCCTGCGAGCTGTGGTTGTGGTTGGTAGAGTCTTGGCGCCACCCCGCCACGAGCCCGAACCGTCGTGTCTTGCAAGTTTCCTTGTTCATCGACACCAACCTCCTGAAGGCGCCTCGTGACCTCTTCCATATACCTTCCGAAGTCAGATGGCAATGGCGCTTGTTGTCGGTGAACCTCGTGCCTAGCGGCCCATTCCCCATACACCTGACTATACCGCGGCTTGTCGTCCGCATCCGGACCCATCCCATCCTTCATCGACTTCACTTCCGTCACCCCATCGTATTGAAACATCTCCGTCGGAGCAGCAGTCTCGTAATCTTGCGTGATGGCGTCGAAGTCGTCGGGCAGGATCTGGACTGTAGTTGGAGCACGTGGGTGACGACGAGTCTTTGCCTGAACTGGGACGATGTCATAGGACGAGTCTTCTCCATCCAAGATTCAAGTCGATCAAGGAGGAGAGGGGTAATCAGTACGATGTCGTCTTTGGCAGAGGCTAGATCGGGAGACTCACCACTGTTGCTGTTGGCGTCCCTGTAACGCATCTTGCCCGCACACGCCCCCAGCAGCGATCTTATCTCGCAGGGTCGAAAGGTTCCCGTTATGTCTCGGAGACTAGCTGGGAAGGAGTACTTTTGCTCTCCTTTCGCTTCTTGGAGGCCGCAGAACGAGTGGTCGAGGTTAGAGACTCGACTCAGGCTCAAGCCTTTGTGAATGCCCCAAACACGAGGCGACCGGTTTTTTAGATAATCGATGCCACTCGCGATCACCTCGCTAGATGAAAGGATTAATGAAACACGGCGGATAGGCCGGTCATGGGCAAAACGCGCTTTCCACGTGGGCTTGTGGGTGTGGGACTTGGGTTACATCACACGATTGGGTTGTGTTCTCCGCTTCGTC
This sequence comes from Chalciporus aff. trinitensis, assembly GCA_038089015.1. NCBI lineage: Eukaryota > Fungi > Basidiomycota > Agaricomycetes > Boletales > Boletaceae > Chalciporus > Chalciporus aff. trinitensis. Next base: position 16,799 of record JBBPJZ010000139.1, read on the forward strand.
CCCCGTCCGGATCGTCGTTGCTTCAGATCATCCAGCATGAGTAGGTGCGTGCTAAGTTTGCGCTGACGTCCATACACCCTAACTGTAGATTGTTCAATAGTGGTAGACCGTCAACCGTATGTATCCTTTAATCCAATTTGGCCCCACAAAATTCAAAGAGGGTGCATGAAAGGATGTTAACGCTGTCGTTCAAGACCGTCCATCTCGGCACTGAACGATCATGAAACATTGGGCCGTGTCCCAATTTTCAACACACTAGTGCATGGACGGTAAAACTGTCCTTTACATAGTAACAGACGACCTGTTAGCATCCAGTTCTTGGGACGCATTATTTGTCCTGAAAATCTTTTGCGTAGGCAGGCATGAAATATAGTCGGGCGTCGTGAATGCAAGGCACAGCCCCAGGTACCAACTATTACAGCCGACTGTCCCTGAAACGCCTGGATCCGAGACTGTTAATTGGCTTGTGGCGCCACTATGATGCACCTAACGCGGGTCATTTACTATGGGATCTGAGCAAATCCCTCTGCCAGATGAAATCATTTATCGCATCCTCTCCTTTGGAACCCCTCCAGACGTCATCAGGGCACGATCGGTGAGATCGCCGAGTTTAAATCAACGAATATCGTCTAAACATACCTACAAAGGTCTCGAAACGATTTCGTGCTATCACTTACGATCACGAACTCTGGAAGGAACTCTACGCAAATGCATGCATGCCTCGCCTACCTGGTCCATTCCCTCACCAATCAACCCGTTTTCTTGAACGGACTCTAGTGCGCTCAGCACGCGTGGCACAGGGTTGGACCACGAACGCCATCCGGGCGGTATCATCGACCCTCATCCGATTCGAGGAGAAAAGAACAGGCTTTGCTACCCTCCTCTGTGGAAGATGGTTCATCAGCTGCGAATCATTCAACAAGCTGGTGGTTCATGATACAGATCCGAAGAAATACCTTCGAAAGGTCATCTGGAGGAATCAGAAAGAGATATGCGACTGGCGCGGATGTTCCATGACATTTGCCGAAGGAGAGCGACTTTATATTGTCATCGCAGAGTCGGATCCTGTTCCGCAGCCATGGTATGCACGCCTTTCTGCCAGTAAGGGCAATATTCGAATGAATTTTGTACTAATTCATTTTTCTTTTACGCAACAGGTACCCCGAGCCCGAGACGAGAGTCAAAATTCTCGAGTTCCGGGTCAACAGCGACAGCGACAGTGACCCATTGAACTTTTCCTACGCTTTGGATCTTCCTTCCGACACCTTTGGAACGCTACGGGAAATCAAAGAGAAAGCACCCTTCCTGTGCATCAGGGATTCACGCCGTTATTGGGTTGTCGATGTGCGAACCCGCATCGTTTATGGATTTCCAGAGTCCCGTAAAGAGGTACGTGGTGAAGGAAATTGCTACTACACGCCCACATAGCTCATCGAAGGGTCAGGATGGAACACATTTCTTCCCGAGTTCACGGGATGTTGCAGGCTTCACAGTTTTGCCTTCAAGCAGATACATCCTCACCTTCATTTCATACCTTGGGGAACACCCGGACCAGTCAGACTTTCGTGTACACGCTTTTGCTGTGCCCGCCAATCCACGTCGACTTCACAACGGTACTTGTGTCCTCCGTCTCACCCATGAATCTACCGTTCCCGTTCCTATGTTCGACGCGTTGCTCATCCGAGATTCCATCGTCGATCCTTTGAACGGATCTACAAGCGTCAGGTTCCTCAGCCCAATTCTCGGGTTGACGGCACTATCGTTCCGCTCAGTCGACCTGACAATACCAGAACAACAGAACAACAGTGTCCTGCCAATCTCCGTCGACATTCATGACGTTCTCACAATCCAGCCGGCGTTCCTTCTATCGTCAGATGTACGCACGTACATCTATGCATCTGACGATGGTTGGGTTAGGGGGTTGTGCAGACTCCGCGACCTGAAACAGTCGCCCACTATGACCAACTCCTACTTCATCGTCAAATTCGCAATTGATGCAACACAAGAAAACTGTGTTGCGGATGTCGGAAAGCTCATGCCTTCTCAGCCGAATTGGGGCCGTCTCAGTATTCTCAACGATTACCGAGTGTCTTCTCATCTCATATCATTTGACGGTGTACGAGGGAGGTTTGGTTATGTTACGACCGATCGTCATTCTGGGAGCCGTGATGAAACCTCCCAGATAGGTTATGTTGTAGCTGTTGAGTAGCGTCATTTTTACATGCGATTCCTCTATACCCTTCGGACATTGGGCAAGGAAGGCTGATGTACTGCCTTGATATACTTGAGGTATGAATTGGACGACGAGTCTCGAAACCACGAATTTCGAGACTCGTCATCCAATTCACGCTGACCAATCTCAGGCTTGTCCTTTCCAATTTCTTGAGCAGTGGCAGTGGTTGTTGTGTGTCTTCCCCATCTTCCATGTTTCTAGAATCTCGTCACATATACTTACCAGACGGGATCGTTTTGCGCGCACACTCTTTCTCCGACCCTCTTGAATTGTTCCGCGGGTACAATTGGTAAGCGTGCAATGTTTTCTGATAGGATAAGGCCGATTGTATGAATACCACTCGTATGATTTGTTGGTCTCAAGGTTTCGAGGCACTTGCGAGATATTACCTATGACCCAGAACTATGGAAGGCACTTTATAGGACCGCACGATCGCCTTGTGGTTTGACGGGATACAAGGGAGGCTTTGTTATCGCGATTTTAATGAGACCCGGGATCGCCTTCTAAGCATTGGGTTGCATGCATCAGATAACACATCGTTGATTGCATGATCTATGGCACCATTCTGAGAGCATGTTCATGACATGCATGTATGTTCCGCTTAGAACGATAGCACTTTAGGTATGAAGCAATCGTTCTGGCCCGCAGACAAGGATTTAGCAAGGAGCGAAGGTGAAGGCGACGAAGAAGCTAAACGAAGAATGAGTGGAACAGATAGACAAATAGGTGGCATTTCGGATGCCTTCCAGGAATCACATGGTATAGATCATCGCCTAGGTTCCTAGGTTACAAAGAAAAAGCATACAATTCGACCGAGATGGGTATCGCAAGAAACTCGGAGCACATGCATATGGCACGCACGAACCTAGATCTTGAGTCGTTTCACTTCCCATCTAACCTCGTTCCAATCTTTGGCAAGCACGATAACCTTTCCACTAGATTCCTCCCAATAATCCAATCTCCGCAGTTTCAAGCATTGGTTTCCAAGGATACTGGCTGCCATGTCGTTCTTCCGAATTCTGCTGAGCTCCGACGGCGACAACGACATCGGAGAGGATGTCGCCAGGGTGGCGAACGTCAGTGAGGAGACTTCGTAGAAGAACTTGACGCCCATGAACGTGGTCAGTTCCGTGAGTGGTGCAAGCACCGTCGCCCACTCTGTCACATTCGTGGCAATGCTCTGAGTTGGGACTGTTACCTTGCCCGATCCATCGCTACGGCGGTTTGATGAATGCTGTGGTTGAATGTCGTTGGTTCGCTTGGTCACGTCCAACCAAGTAAGTTTGGGGACGCAGTCTGCGAGCCGTTGGATATCGTCAAGGTCGTTCCAGCCGGCGAGCTCCATCCGTTTCACGGAACTTCCGCAGGCTTTGAGGCTGGTCAGGAATAAGCGGTCCCATTCCGAGCCAGAGAGAGTGATTCCCTTGATAACCTCCAGGGGGCGAGGTGTGTCTGTTGGGCAGCTGAGGATAGCGGTGGCAACAACTTTGCCGCATTGGAGCTCGCGTAGCTTGGGAAGTACATTGGGAGACAAATGAAGTGTTGGTCCGCCCATCGATCGGTCCAACGGAAGATCCAGGTGCAAAACTTCGAGGTTGGTATGGGCAGCAAGGAAAACTGAGGCAGATTCGAGGCTGTGTGCAGACGAGCAGCGGAGGTTGGTGAGCGCCAGTGACCGAAGAGAAGGCCAACGGGAGCAGAGGAAGAAGTCATCTGCGGCAGGAAGCTGCTGGCCTGGCACACGCCTATGCTCATATCCAATATCCAACGACTGGGCGACGAGGGATCAGATCTCATATTGACCACATCCAACCACCCTGCTTACCTCGAGATTGGGGCAGCTGGTCAACATGCCCGAGATACGTGACATTACTGGTGTCTTGGTAGCACCAAAGACGTGCTTGGTCGCCTGCAGCGTGACTGTCTTTAAGTCGGGTAACTGTAATTTCATTTGTTAGAACAGATAACACGATATCAACATCACTTACCACCGGTGCTGACTTGGGCTTCATGGTGGTATCAGGGTGGGTATATGGGATGAATACAGAATTATCGCTGATGCTAACTTCACAGATCGTTTGACATTTCATCAGCGTAGCCCAGATACTCTCCAAGGACACGGCGGAATGATTAGAGGACCATTGCAACGACCGAAGCGCGGTCATCTTCGCTAACGCGGTAATCAAATAGCGCTCCCGCTTTGAATGTAGTGTCAACTCGTCATCTGACGACTCCAGATCGGTTTCGGTAGTGGTGATATCAGAGGGGAGAGTAAGTTGTTTCGGGGACCGTTCGTCTATGATCTCAAGCCTGCGGACGTTTCGCGCAAGCACCCGGTTGACAATCAGGTGGTTCCAAAGATTGACTGAGCTGACTTTTGCGCAGATAACGCGATAGTCGTAGTGTCTTGGAATAACCACACCGTACATGCGCTGGCATGAGAGGGCGAGGGCGAGCAAGTCTCGTTTCGAGTCGACGTGGGAAACGATCGCATCAAGGATTTCCGTTGGTTGACGAGTGAGCGTACGGCGGGAAGGTGAAAGCCCAACGAAGGGTTCCACGATGGTGAGGAGGTGGAGGGAGAGCTTATGTTCGTCGGGGGTGAGCTTGTACTGGCACCCACCGATCCTGGATACGAGTGAACCGAGGAGCTTGCGTAGCGTATTGATTGCGCGGAATGGGTCAGTGCGGTCATAGGAGTGTAAACCGGTATCGACCGCTGCCACCCTTCGCGCAGCATGCTTCAAGTTGGGTGCGGCCGGGAGTGCCCTCTTCCCCTTCACCGCCGTCCGGGGCGTCGTGGTCGCCATCAGATTTGATAGGGATCACGGCGCTAGTTTCATTCCCAAACCTCCCACAGCATCTGGTCCCTGTTAACCATGCTAAAAGTCAGGTTGTTCCCAAGACAATTAGAGTGGGTCCGGTATCACGTGATCGCGTCTCGCGTCGCGTGTCATTGTACGCGACGCGTCTTTCCATCGCCCAGCACAACGTCGTGCACGCCGCTCACGATGGACGATGCCTACGAAGAATATTTGTACTCGATTGACGACGAGACATTGGAAGAAGACCTCAGTGACAATGACGTACCGGACAATATCGACGAAGACCATGTCCACGCATCCTTACCTAGTGTCGCAGAAGAAGCACTGGTGGCTGCCGACGGGGCCGGCGGTCAACTTGAACCGCCATTGGAGTCAAATGCCCCATCATCTTCTATGGCAATGTGCAAAAGGTCCGTCAGTACAGGTTTTTGTCCGTTCTCGAACTCAGATCGGCTGACCGAGTTGCAGAATTCTGACTGAAAGTGAGTCTGGTACATTGCACACTTCTACCTCACTGTACCAATCAAACCAGAATTCGGGTTCGCGGATTACAAGGGAAAACAGAAAGAAATAATTCATGCAGCCATCTCGGGTTGGTAAACATCCAGATTTCACTGGGCTTTGGTTAACAGTCTACGCAGGTGCAGATGTCTTCGTTCTTGCACCCACAGGAATGGGCAAGGTAATATTCTATAAGTAATTTTAAACATTCTGGGCTCACGATCTACAGAGTCTATGCTTCCAAATCCCGGCAGTCGTTGGAGATGTGCGTTCCTCTGACGTAGATTAAGAAGGACCAACTGACGAACGCCTAGTGCGGCATTTCAGTAGTTGTTTCCCCACTTCTTGGTGAGTGCATTTCTCACGTAACTGCAAATACTCATATGTTCTGTAGCCCTCATGAAGAACCGTAAGCTCATCGAAGTTAACTCCGGCTGCTCCTAACCTCGTTCACGCTCGTAGAGGTGGCAAATCTTCGCAAAAAGCGTATAGCAGCGGTGTCGTTGACATCAGAGACTCCCAAAGGGGAGAAGAACGAGGTGCCTTCACCACTACCCGATGAACCCAGATCATTGATGCATGCAGATTTTGAGAGACCTGGCCTCCAAGAAACCGAAGAACCGCCTTTTTTACAGTTCGTACCATTCAGGTCTTACTTGACATCCATCATGACCTATCATAAGCTACTCCCGAGAAGCTTTGCACACAAGACTTGATGCGCCTCCTCACGACTGTGCATAACAACGGTCGTTTAACCAGGCTTGTAATTGATGAAGTCAGTCATTCCTTCGTTTACCATGAGTCTCTTGAAAGCATTCTAATATAATGGTAGGCGCATTGTATCTCAGTGAGTTCCCAGTTCTCACGAGGACATGTCATGACCACTCATTGTGCGGTAGGAATGGGGGCACGACTTTCGAGAAGAATATCGCAAACTTGGTTCTTTCCGTGATCGTTTCCCAGGTGTCCCTGTTATGGCTTTAACAGCTACAGCAACAAAGGGGTACTTCCATATATTAAGTTACCGAATTGGTGCTCATATTTCCTCAGTGTTCAGAAGGATATCGTCCGAAGCCTCAAGATGGTGGAAGACAATCTCTTCACCGCTGTCCATCCATTCAATCGCACAAATCTCTTTTACGAAGTAGGCTGTTCACTAAGTTTGTCCCGCTCGATTGACGAGCCTCCGCGTTAGGTTCGATACAAGTCGGCACCAGATACCCTCTCATTAATGCAAGATATTCTGGAGTTTATCCAGTCGTTGCATCGGCGTCGGAATCGCCCCTCCTCCGGCATAGTGTACTGTCGTCGGAGAGGGATGTGCGACGAACTTGCGAACTTTCTTCGTGGAAAAGGCTTGAATGCCAGGCCGTACCACCGGGGTATCAGGTAAGTCACAATGATCACACTATTTCTAGGGGTCGTGATGACTGTTGAGGCTAGCGCAAAGACACTCAACAAGACATTGCAAGAGTGGGAGATTGGTGGTTCTGGGGAGGGTGGGGTCGATGTGGTATGTTATGGTCTGGTCTGGAGTATTCCTGATTCTTGATACTTCCGATCAGGTTTGCGCGACAATTGCCTTCGGTATGGGGATTGACAAGAGCGACGTTCGGTGCGCCATCTCGGGTTGTTCCAAGCCAGTCAGCTTACTTTTGCAGATACATCATCCACTATGATCTCCCCAAGAGTTTGGAAGGTAACAGTGTCAAGCTTCAGCCACAGCAACCATGACTAATAGCTGAACCAACCACAGGGTATTATCAGGAAACAGGTATGACGCTTGTAAGAGTAACTTGAAAGCAGCTTAAAATTCGTTTGCCACAGGTCGAGCAGGTCGGGACGGTCTCGTGAGTAATATAGTACTGCTACAGATGTCAGTCTGATCTATCCTTACTAGCCCTCACGTTGCATACTATACTATTGTGAGAAACCGCTCATGCGTTATGAGTAGTGCTTGACTGGAGTTCCAGCACGAGAGGATGCCCTCCGTCTCCGAAAACTTCTATCCATCGCACATGCCAAACGCCAGGATGCAGCAACTTCGAAGAACGGGCCGGAGCCCAGTCAAAGATCGATGGACAGTTTAGGCGCGGTATGTGACACGATAGTCCAGTGATTTTCTGTTGCTAATGAGCATGATGTAGCTCATAAGCTTTGCAGAGAATGCGACAACGTGCCGCCACGTTGTATGTATTTCCCATCTGTATCTCGATTCTGGAAAGACTGACCATTTACGAGTCTATCTGCAGGTACTTTGGCGAGATCATCGATGCAACGGATGACGAAGTGATGGAGGGTATATGTGACAAGATGTGCGATGTAGGTACTTTTCAACTCCCATACAAGCCCCCTTTCGCTGACTCCATCACCTCGCTCGTGACGCATAGGTGTGCAAATTCCCTGATGGGACACGACAACGGAAAACTAACCTCTCAGAGGAAGAGTACGCAGCCTCAGTCATCTCGGGGTCGTCGTGGAACACCGGATACGAAGACGACGACGACTCGGACACACGGAAAGCACAGCAGCAGCTCCGTCCTCCCGTGTCAGCTGGTTCAGCTTCGGCCGCTCCGGGACAGAAGACGCTATGGGACTGCGCGAACTCTATACTACCTCCTCAAGGGTTCAAGCGACCCAATGCTCCGGGATCAAGCAAATTACCCGATCCAAAGAGAGCGAAGGTTGAGCCAAGAAAGCCACAGAGTGCAAAGAGTGAACGTAGTACTATAAGTATGCCACCCCCACTCAGTAAGTTGAGATGTCTCGTTGCGGCAAGATGCTTTTCTGACCCTTCTGTGAGATAGTAACGAAACCATATAGCTCTGCGAGCAGTCTCAAGAAGCCGTTCAAGACGCCTTTTAAGACTCCGTTCACAGTACCACTCAAAACCCCTGTGGAGACACAGGCTTCGAAAGCGAGTGATCAGGATTGCCAGCGAGATGACGAAGCTCGGATCCTTGATGGTCCGCAGCGGGTCGCCTCTCTCCCAGTGCCAAATAAGCACTTTGAGAAGGATAGCAATGTCGACGACGACGACGAAATCGAGATCGTCGAGGTCCGCATGAAAGAAGAATCGGGGACTTTGCGAGGAGCCGCAAGGGACGATGTCAAGGAGATATCTGATGATGAAAGTAAGTGAACCAGACTCTCGTGCGCCACGTGACAGCTCACGCTAGTTAAAATGGCAATAGTTATTCCGGATATGAAGATCGACCTTGAGGCGAGCTTCTCGCGCAAAATTCCTGTAGGCCCCCATTTCCATCCCGAGCACTCTTTTGTCGAGATATTGACCATGGGGCTTTGCAGCTGGAAACACGGGCGGGCGCATTCGATTCTATTCGCAGGGCTCTACATCTCGCGTTTCCTCTGGGCGATGATGCCGCCTGGGGTAGCTTCCCTAAGGCACCCTCGACCACAGCAGGCAGGTGTGGGCAACTTATAGTACGCCACTCTGGAAGAGTTGTCTGATCAATGTCTAGAACTTTGGTGCTCGCAGACGCTGCGAAAAAGATCGAGTATTCTATTCAGATTATGTCTGCAACACCATTGGGTTACGGCGACCGAGTCAAGAGTAAAGTTCGAGTCATCAACTCTTTCAAGGGCAAACTGACCACAAGCGCCCCCGACCAATCGAGAGACGACATGGCAGAATTGAGCGAAAGCTTGAATGGCGCTGTGGAGTGGTGGCACAAGATGCAGAAAGGAAATGGTAGTACGTAATTGTGACTACATTTCTTGCACTGGAAAGAAGGACACCCTGGACCAAGAAGGATTGAAATGTGGAGCATGGATAACACTCACCAAGTCAATCGTCTCGTCTGCAGGTCGCACGGAAGAAGCCCGTTATTCAATTCGAATGAGTCACAAAAGTGGTAAAACCCACCACTGGAAATGGGAAGTTGTCGTCCGAGTCCAATGTTCCATAAACAAGTGGGTCGTAATGCAGCATCTTCTACTTCCATGCCCCCTTCAATATCTTGTAGCATGCTATTCATGCGCCTCACTTGACTGAAACTGTACTTCACACATCAATCCAAAATGTGCTTTTAATTTCGCGTCGCACATGGCTTGTCATCAAATCTCACCGGGTATGTCCCGATCGCGACAAAGGACGTACTATTCACGTTGCGCCCCACTCGTTATATGATGGCAAGTTCTCTCAAACCCACAAAAACCCGAAATGTTCTGGTTCTGTCACATCCGTATTCACCTCGCTCAAACTTTTTTGTTTGATTGTTCACAGGAACACGCACCAGCCACTGTGTGGGGACCTGGGACTTCCTTGTCAAGCGATCGCTGGCTGTTCCCCTTTTGTTGGGACTTGGCATTTGAGCCCGATGGGCGCCGATGTGGCCCTTTACTTCATTGAACAGGTCGAACGGTTCACGAGCATTTATGGGCATGAATACCTGCATTTCAGGCCCGCCAGGATGTGGTTGCAAAGCCTACGTCTATGTTCACCGCACAGCATGGACGACACCTCCAGCCACATCTATCGTTCTCCAGATTCCTCATACACTCCGTTCGCCCATCCCTGCTGAAGTCTACTAAGTGGACGAGGTCGTTTGGGTCACTGCTCAGGCACGAGAATACCCGCAAAGGTCCCAACAAGGACTTCTGCGGCTCACCTGTGGAAAACAATAAATTCTCCGGCTTTACGCTCGGTACCATGCTCTGCGTGACGAGAGGGATCCGTGATGAGTCCCAGCCTGAGCCTTTCCATGCCCAGTGTCAGTTCTGCAGGCCAGTGTGGGGCGTGCTGGAACTGCTTTTTCCCGAAGCCGCGGCCTTCATTGTGGAACAACTATCCGGGCGGTCTGTGCAGCGTATTTGCGAGTGAGAGAAGGAATCGAGAGAAAAGAGAAAGAACGTGTGCTGTCCTACCTAACAGCAAACCTCCGCACGCTGTTTTCGCTCGCAGGAGGTCCAACGATTATTCGAACGTGAATGGTACCGGGGAGGAGGGTCCAGTTCGATTGGTGCTAATTGGTGCTTTTGCAAGGCACACCGTTGGCTTACGATACGCTCTTCGATTGCTCCTAATGAAAAATACCCAACTTCAAACACCGATTCTTCTGGGCGATGCAAGTGATAACTTGGTCGGATTGTTGCGCAAACAGGATCCATTCGTATAGCGAGTACGAGTGTGTGAAGCTGAATATTCCATCATTATCGACATGGAGCTGCACTTCTTTGGACACAAGGGCCAACGCGTGAATAGGGGTCATCAGATACTTTGTAGAAATTATGTAAGCAACCGGTACCTACGGCTACTACCGGAAGATGTTCTACCTGATGTCTACAATGAAAGGCGTCGTTTCGTGTGAACCCGGTTCCATGGATGCATAGTAACAAAGTCTCCCTCGCACACAATCACCCCAGATAAGGTTATGGTGATAGGCAGCATATACCCCGTTAGCTTCCGCCAGTGCAAGCTCGCCGACCAGATATGCGCATTCATCGTTCGCGGCATCAACCGTAAACTTGAAACCATAACGCCTAGAGGGTGCACCTAGGTCTGCGTTACTATGACGGACCATGCATAAACCTCTGACATATCCGTCGGGAGAAGAGGTGAACAAAATTGTTTCACTGGATCGACGGAACGAAGTCTTGAGAGTAAAGAGGTGATGAGTATCAATAGAAATGGGGGGCACAGCGCCTTCGCTGGATTGAGGCAGTATGAGGTCGAGGCAAGAGAAACGGATCTCCCTTCTTCCATCGAAGGAGTGGTGCAGAAATCTGAGGTGTGTTGACCCAGTTATCGGATCAACGATTGAATCCCGGATGAGACGCATGGACGATATGTCCTTATTCATCGGGGATTCATGAGTGAGGTAGAGGGAAGGAAGACTATTCGGCGGTGGTGGTTTGGGTGGAAGAGCGAAGGCTTTGAGGACTCCTGAACCGAATTTCGCGCAGAAAACCAGAATGTGCGACACTGTGAGGAATATGAATTGATGATGAATTACCGGGTAGAATTCTAGTATTCCCTGATATATAAATGAGCGTTTGAATGAAATACAATTTACTTGGTCTACATACCAGCTCTATACGAAATCCCGGAAGCTCGTAGAACGTGTGGGTCCGCGTGTCGAAGAGTAATCCAAGACCGTAAAGGTGAACGAACGGGGAGTAGTTAGCGATCAGGCTTAGAAACGATTTCTTCTCGACTTTAGGGATCTCCCAACAGTCAGAAAAAACGAGCATATAGTCCGTGTTAACCTTGAATTCCAGAAGCTTTAGATCCCTGCAATGTAAATCTATTAAGATCGTGCTGATCTGGTCATAGACAACTGACATACTGTCCCTCGCAAATCAAGATAAACGCTTGCTCATCTCCAATAGAGCACGCATCCCATTTCGAGATCAATGCCTCATTCCGCCAAAGGACCTGTTTGGAGCACGTATTCGATTCAATGTCGTGCGATACTATGTCGCTTGATGACTCGCAAGTGACAAAGTATCTCCCGCAGACGAATCTGGCAGGCGAATTTTGATAATCGGATCTGATAGGTATCTCTGTACATGAGAACCCCTGAAAAGGCTCAGTAACCCAGGATTGTTCCAATCGCGATGATTGAAATAGAGTACGCTCGAGATAGCGAGTCGATTGGGAAGGAAATGGACCTGGTGGACGAGGCAAGCGCGCATCCGCATAAAGAACCTTCCATAACTCGGTATCATGGGTGACATCGTGAAATTGCTTTGAAACCTATATATGCATGTTGTCGCCTCTGGTGAAGTTGAGAGTGATGTGGATGTGAACGCTCACCAATCGAGCCCGTCGAACGATATCCAAAGGGTTGGAAAAAGACAATATCCGCCAAATTATTTCATCCGGAAAAAAGTTGTAGACCTCCATGTTTCATCTACGCCTCACTGGCAGTATGGCACCTGGAGTCTTAGAGCAGCCGGCTTAGGAAGGCAGCGACTCACTCGCAGAGGGAATGATGGGAGACGACAAGTCCCGTCTGAGCTCTCCTGGATTAACTCTCAGTTTATATACTGTGCCTACCTCTGAATAATAGATGAAATCGAGAAGGCCTAGGCCGATGGTAGTTTTAAGTTGACATCAATGTTTATCCCTGGTCACTAGTTCCGGTTTATTCCGGGTCGTGTATGAAGAACGAGATGTCATCTCGACTGGCAAATTGCAATCCTGTTGTCTCGACTCTTCCGCGGTTCTGTTGTCCGATTGTACATATTTTACGATATGTGAGTACGTCACTACGCCAGACAAGTTAGTGAGGGGGTGTCAACACGGGAAGGGAACGAACTTGACGAGATTACCTCGTAGACTGGACGTGCAGTGCAGGGTCATTATTGGGCTGAGGGCGGGCGGCCCGGTGCCGATGTGCAAAGACAACTGCGGGACCTGTTGTGTTGAGTGGGAAAGGATCGGGTGGTAAGTCAGTGATGATGGTCCAGCAGTGTCATATGACTGTTGCAGTGTCGTTATTGGCATCGTCGTGGATCACTGATAGTAGCGGCATCATGATTACCGTCAATATTCATCTCAGTTCATTATTGATATTGAGCCAGTGTTGTGATTAGCATTGTCGCATCAGTGGTTATAGGTGGTTGCCCGTCGTGGCACCGGCGCGTCGCGTCTTTGTTGATCAACACGTTCGTGGGAAAAGAAGCTAAAACATAAAACGTATGTCTTTAGCACTACAGTGATTGTTTCGCTCGAGGTTCATGTTCAGTGTATGGAAAGGGAGCCTGAGGCTCACGCAGAACCTCAAATGGATGCACCTGAACGTCGAGAACCTCACATGAGCCCCAGCCCCAAGAAGCCCCCCGGCCCCATTCGGATGTGGCACAAGAGCCTGAGGCTCATTATACCTGGGAGGACGGTCGGCACCTGAATAAAAACCAACATTAAGGGTCCTATTTTTCCTCAAAAAAGTGCTGCCATGGGTGGACATATATCCCTAGCCACCTCTACACTTTCGCACCACGAGGCTCCTGACTCACGAATAGGGTTCACCACGGGTACGGGTGACACCGCGGTGTTTGGGTCACGGGTCTGGCGGGTACGGGTACGGTGTTGGAGCTTGGGACCTGTGCCAACACCGCGCACCGTACCCGCGGTGTACGGTGTTTCCGAGTAACGTGACTGTAGTATGTCCCAATAGAGCCTGAACTTGAACCAGGTAGCACCACCGGCCCCAAGTCCTCGGCCATGAGTTCACTTACCTCTTCCTGGCGGATTGATGAGAGAGCACGAAGGTAAAGTGACCTTCATTTCGAAGTGGGAGAAGCGCAACAATTCGTAGTTTGTTTTGCCAGCGGTGCATCCGCTGACATCCACTGAATCCTTCATCAGGTGTGAATCGTTCCGCTGTGTGCAGAATTGTGGGTCAAACAAAGAACTCTGGTTCATGGACAAGGTCATGGGTGACTCGTTCGCGTGAAGCGCTGATTTACCATGTTGCAGTACGCTTTGTGCCTCCCGCTCCGCCAGTCTTCTCGCTGACACTTCTTGCTGCAGTAATAGGAGTGTAAACAACCTGCGCAACGTTTGAATGCTCCTACTTCGCCCGCTCTTGGACACTGAGAAGGCCTTCTATGTCAATCGTGCTTTCAACGGATGGTCAACATTTCCACTCACCTTGTCGTTTTGTTGATGCATGCAGATTTCGAGAGAGGTCTCGGCCTCCAAGAAATCGAAGAACCGCCTTTTCTACTGTTCATACCATTCAGGTCTTATTCGACACACATCTTGACCTATCACAAGTTAACCAGGCTTGTAATTGATGAAGTCAGTCATTCCCTCGTTGACCATGACATTTTCTTGCCAACAACATTCCGATGTAACGGTAGGCGCATTGCATCTCAGCGAGCTCCGAGTTACAACGTGAGGACATGGCGTAGCCACTCACTATGCGGTAGGAATGGGGTCACGACTTTCGAGAAGAATATCGCAAATTTGGTTCTTTCTGTGATCGTTTCCCAGGTGTCCCCAGTGTTATGGCTTTGACGGAAACAGCATGGCAGTAAGCCTTCCGCACGCTGTTTTCGCTTGCAGGAGGTCCAACGATTATTTGAACGTGAATGGTATCAGATTTATAGGCAGAGGGTCCAGTTCGATTTGTGCTAATTGGTCCTTCTGCATGCCAAAGCACCTATTGTCTTACGATACGCTCTTTGATTGCTCCTAATGAAAGACACTCAACATGGTGTACCCACATGAAAATGATGTGAGAAAAACGGCTGCATCCCCAAATTGTGACCGCAGTGCTGAAACCTTGTGTCCTGCTTCAACCCCCCGACATCTCCTTCGCTCAATGCCGTGCCATTCCAGCGTTGTATAAAAAAGAACATTCAGAATCCCATCTATTCTTCAAACACCGATTCTTCCGCTACCTATGACAACGTTCAATTAGAGGCTTCCTGCATAAAAATCATGTTCGGATAGCTCACCTCAGAGCTCCTGCGTTGCTCCAAACATCTCCTCAGACTTGAACCACATGACCACATCGCTCACCACCCTTTTCACAGAGAACTCTGGTATAATCCCCATCAAACTGTAGAACTCTCTAGCCCCGATAGTATCACACATGACGCCCTCTTCGTTGAACACCTTGCGTATGATCGGTACAATGGACGACGTGAATGTACAACAATGATTTGGAAGGATGAAACGGTGATGTGCAAGAAGGGACATGCGGAGGAGGCAGATCGTGACATCCTTGAGCGACGGCGCTTTTTCTCTTGTCCAGGTGAGCGACTCGCCAACGAGAAAGTCGGGGACATGTTCGTTTTTGCCTGGAGCGAGAACGGAGAATCGGGTTCTTGCCTCGCCAAAGATGGAGAACAAAGAGAGGAAGTCGTTTCCTTGGAGGGTACAGGTGATCATGACCGTTTTCGGGGTCTCTGCTGGCTGGCTCTGTGGGGATTCTACTGTGATCAAGACGTAGTCCTGCTGATACCATTGCAATCTGTGTCTGTGGTGGGCGATGCAAGTGATAACTTGGCCGGATTGTTGCGCAAACAGGATCCAATCGTAGAGCGAGTACGAGTGTGTGAAGCTGAATATTCCATCATTCTCGACGTGGATCGGTGTTTCCTTGGACACAAGCGAAGAAATGTAGTCCATGCTGTGGTCGACTGCTAACGCGCGAATAGGGGTCATTAGATACTTTGTTGAAATTATATAAGCACCACGTACCTGTCGGCCCAGCTGCCGGAGGTAACAGGTGAAGATAACATGTTCTACCTGATGTCTACGATGAAAGGCGCCGTTTCGACTGAATCTGGTTCCATGGATGCATAGTAACAAAGCCTCCCTCGCACCCAATCACCCCAGATAAGGTTATGGTGATAGATAGTATATACTGCGTTAGCTTCCGCCAGTGCAAGCTCGCTGACCAGATATGCACATTCATCGTTCGAGGCATCAATGGTAAACCTGAAACCATAACACCCGGAGGGTACACCTAGGCCTGCGCTTCTCTGATGGACCAGGTATAAACCCCTGACGTATCCGTCGAGAGAAGCCTCTATGAGTAAGGTATCACTGGATATGTAGAACGGAGTCGTGACAGTAAAGAGATGGTGAGCTTCGATAGAAATCGGGAGGACAGTGCCTTCGGTGGATTGGCGCAGTTTGAGGTCAAGACAAGAGAAATGGATATCTCTTCCATCGAAGGAGCGGTGTAGAAACCTGAGATGTGTCAACCCTGTTATCGGATCAACAATTGAATCTCGGATGAGACGCATGGACGATATGTCCATGTTCGTCTTGATCGGGGATTCGTGGGAGAGGTAGAGGGAAGGAAGACTATTAGGCGACGGTGGTTCGGGTGGAAGAGTGAAGGCTTTGAGGACCCCTGAACTGAATGTCAAACAGAAAACGAGAATGTGTGACGTTGTGAGGAATACGAATTGCTGGGGCAGTATCGGAGCGAATTCTGGTACATCCTAATAGATTCATGAGGTTTAAATGAAATACAATTTACTTGGTCTACATACCAGCTCTATACGAAATCCCGGAAGCTCGTAGAACGTGTGGGTTCGCGTGTCGAAGAGTAGACCAAGACCGTAAAGGTGCACGAATGGCGAGTAGTTGGTGATGAGGCTCAGAAACGATTTCTTCTCGACTTTAGGGATCTCCCAAAAGTCAGAAAAAACGAGCACACAGTCCGTGTTAACCTTGAATTCCAGAAGCTTTAGATCCCTGCAATGTAAATCTATTAAGATCGTGCTGATCTGGTCATAGACAACTGACATACTGTCCCTCGCAAATCAAGATAAACGCTTGCTCAT